>CALNHX010005639.1:0-103083 GCA_940337035.1 Agriotes lineatus | reverse complement strand
TCCGGTTCATACTTAGTTAATTAAAAAAAATACAGTATGGTATGGCAACTGCGGTAAATATATATTCACTAGCATAATCTGGCTCTATGTTTTCGATAAAAATTTATTTAAAATTCTTATGTAAACATAATTTAAATTTTGTGTTACCATTAGTAAAGCCAAATGATTAAAAGCGAGGTCTCTAGACTAGATCTTACACAGCTGATTTTTTCCTTTGCGGTTTACCTGGAAAAAATAGTCTATCAGCACTTCTAAAACGATTTGTATGTTTGGAAAGAATGGATATTACTGGCAGTTATCGAAATTAGCGAAAAATGTTACATAATGTAAGCAAAGACTTTCAAAGACGAGCTCAGTTATTAAAGAAAATAAAGTTTTCAACATAGTGTACTTAAATTGAAGACCATTTTACTTTGTTCACTTTTTTTAAATTCCTTTTCGTTTAGAATATTTTTTTAGTAGACATTTGTTTAAAAGTAAGCTGCCAATGCAGTTTTACTATATTTTCATATAATGTATAGCTGTAGTAAAATATTAAATATTTCCCTATATTTTACGTATCGATATTATTGATATCAGAATATTTTATGTATCTCTATATTGACGTAGTTGACATATTAGATATTTTCCTGTATCGATGTGTCGAAGTAATCGACACAATTGTATTTTTCCATTTTTCTGTATATCTGTTTATACATATAATGACGCATTCGTTATTGCTACATATCGTTGTATACATCGGGTCAAATATTCGATATTATTCTAGTTCGATATAATACACATTTGGTATATCTGCGTATCGACATTGTCAATATAATTCTCATATTTCTCTGTGTTGATGTATACCTGAATTATTTGACATCTCTCTATATCGATGTATCGACATAACGCTACTTCTGTAGAGGCGTATGTAGATATAGTGAAGTATTGGATATTTCATGTATCGATAAACAGATAGTAGAATACTCGATAGTTCCATACATCGATTAATAGAAGATACATACAGTCCAACATTCGGTATTACTGAATATGTCGATCATGTCGATAACATCGATATACGGACATATGTTATCGAAATGATCGACATATTCGATATTTTGAAATATTTACCTATCGATATGTATGTGTACGTATAAACATATAAAATATTTGATATTCCATATATCGATGTGTCGATATAGTTGAATATTTAAATGAGGAGAGTTTTGTGTATACATGCATGGATATAGTTGACATATTATAATTATATCGATGTATAGATATATTCTCTATTTCTGTATTTTCTGTATATACGTGTATAGATATGTAGTAAAACATTCGGTATTTTCATATATCGGTGTATAGCTAAAGTCAATTATTCGAAATTTCGGTATACCTTAGCATCTTAGTGATATTTTGTAAATTTATATGTATTGATGTAGTCCAAAGATTCGATATTTTCGTATATTGATATACTTAATAATAAACTTGATATTCATGTATATAAATGTATAAATATAGTCGGTATAATAATGTATCTATATATCTATTTGTAGGTAGAGTCAAATATTCGATATTTCTCTATATCGATATATCGATATAGTTGATCTACTTGATATTCATATATATCTGGTCTAGCTAGAGTTAAATATTCGACATTTTCTTTAACCGATGCAACGACATAGTCGATATAATAACATTTTTGCATTATATGTATTGGTGTAGACGACATATTCGATATTTCCTTACAGCGATCTATGCATCAAGTCGAACATTCAATATTTTCTTCTACCGATGTAACGATATAATCGATTTATTCGATACTTTGGAATATCTATGTGTACTGTGTAGATATAGTGAAATATTTGATATTTCATAGATCAGTACACCAATAGCGCTGAATATTCAATTTATACCTATATTAATTCTTGGCATTTTTTATATAAGAATATGCTTGTGTATTTAAGTAGTCTACAATATGTCCCAATATCGATGTATCGATATAATAGATACTTCTGTATATCTTTGTAGCGATATAGTCGATGTAATGATATTTGTATCTGTGTATGGATATAGTCAAATATGTGATATTTGCATATATTAATGTACTTAATATACAGTGCGTCTGCTTAAGTTCGCACCATATGGAAAACTTTTTTATTATTAATTTTACGAAAAAAAGTTATTCTTTATAAAAAGTTCTGCATGGCCCAAAACTTAAAATTCAATCGTCATATATCAATTTTTTTAAGCCGTATACGAGTAATGTCAAAAAATATTAATTCTGCTCAAGAGTAAAGTACCTTTATTTGGGACAATATCGAAAATTGTTATTAAGAAAAGTTAATTAGAATCAAAAACTACGTTGAAATATCCAATTACACCTATCTACGATGAAAATCAAGTTTTGTTATTTTTCACATTTTTTTAAGGTGTTTCATATGGAAAACTTTATTTTTGACAATATCGGAAACTTTTTTCAGTTATCTCTATTCGTTAAAACTTTGATAACCTTTACGTCTCGTAACCTCTATGTTGCATTATTTTGATGATTTTCCATATGAAAAAACTTTTAAAAAATGGGAAAAATAATAAAACCTGATTTTCATCGTAGATAGGTGTATATTTTTGACATTCCTCATATACGGCTTAAAAAAATTGATATTTGATGATTGTATTTTAAGTTTTGGAAGATGTAGAACTTTTTATAAAGAATAACTTTTTTTCGTAAAATTAATAATAAAAAAGTTTTCCATATGGTGCGAACTTAAGCAGACACACTGTATATACATAGAGTAAAATATTTGACATTTGCTGACATTGGTGTATTAATGCGGTCGATTATTCGAAATTCCGGTATAACTACGTATCGCAATGACAGTTTTGTGTATCTATATATTGATGTAGTCGACGTATCCGATATCTCTCTGTGTATATGAATCGATATAATTGATATTAGTGATGGGCATAATCGGATGATTTCAATAATCGGAATGTTCCATTTCGGAATGATTATAAAATCGGAATATCATCCGATTATTTTACATTCCGTAAATGCAAGCAAGGGAAAACGAGCGAAACAACAAGTGGAAGGAAGATGAAGTGAGTGCAAATTTGCGATGAGAGCACTCGCCGTCGCGCCGTAAGCCTTTATCTGCGTTGGCATCTATTGTTTGGGTTTGTAGGACGGCCAGTAAAACAATTTATGAGTTTGAGTCGCACAGTGGGATATAAGAGAAAATAACATATTTTTTCAAATTATTACAGTAGTTACCTTAATAGACTTTCGGAAAATGGTAGCGATATTTTAAAGTTTAATGGCACATAAAGTACATAATAGATAGTATAAAACAATACATGAATTTGAAGTCTGTAAGGTGTACTATCTAATAATTAATCTACGAAATACCACTGCCATTAGTGTCTTTCACGTATCATACACGTGCGCACACGGTGCGACCTGTCGGCATTCGCCAACCAGCATATAGCAGTCAAGTGAGTCTCCGTTCAGTTCAAATTGGCATTTCGTTTTCTCATTTTGTATACTGAATAGTAAAATAATCGAATTCCGAAAGTTCCGAATCTTGTGCATCGAACAGTAAAATAATCGAATTCCGAAAAGTTCCGAAACGTTCCGAAATAATCGGAACCTTCCGATTTTTTAAACAATCGTAAACTTTCCGATTATTCATTCCGGATAGGCCCATCACTAGTTGATATATTCGATTCATGTGAAGCTATATATCAATATATTTAGTAATCGATAGAAAATATTTCTGTATATCTATGTATAGATACAACGACATGATAAGTTGTTTGTGTATCTATGTATTGATGTAATCGACATAGTCCATCGTTGCCTATATTGAAGTATCGACATAATCTACATTTTCGATATATCTATATATCAACGTATCAGTATAGCCGATATAATGATACTTCTGTTTCTGTATGTATAGATATGGTAAAATATTTGATAATATACACACTGGTGATCAATAGCATCGAATATTCAATATTTTCCTATATCCACGTGTTGATATTGCCGATATAAAGATATTTTTGTGTATCGGTTGTTTCCTTATTATAGTTGTAATAATTTTCAAGTATTTGTATTTTTAGATTTGTTTCCTGCATAGTCCATTTTTGTATTATGTGTTGTGTCATTTGTTCCTATGAACACTGTCTTAGATTTTTCTGTATTTGTATTCATATTTACTTTGTTTAGTTATTCGTTACGATTGTTTACATTGTACATCTACATGGTTGTAGATGTTTCCGATTCTGCTGTTTTTAACATTCATTCAAATAGCACAGTAGAATTTTCACTAGCTTCATTTCCCAGAATCCTATGTGAAATTCCTTTACGTCCTGCTTGCACTACTTTAGATAATTAAAATCAGGATGCACCTTTGCCTTTATCTCTCTGTGACAGTACAATCACATTTGAATTTAAACTTTTCCAATCCTTCTCTTTGCGTCACCCCGGTGCCTGGCCGATCCACGGCAGTTTCTCACATATGTGTATGGAATCCTTGACTTTGAGTTAATACTTTGTAAACACAGCATTAAAAATAGTATTAGCCTTGATTAAAACATAAAATTTAATCAGAGCTGGTTTAGAAATAATTAATAACAATGTAAGATGAATGATAACAAAAAAAAGAGGAAGCGAAGCCAAACTATGAGGTATACTATTTTGGCTTCCCCATACATAATCCATTTAAAAACGAATAAATGCCCATTTTAGCAGTTCAGTGTTTTATAATTAGTGCAGTGTCGTTTGGGTAGGCTATAGAAGGGTTGCTTTGATTCGTTGCACCCCTACAGGAGTTTTAAAAAGTATTGAATAATACGTCTAATGGTATCTGGTGCACTATGGCAGTTTTTGAAGGTGTTGCGAGATTAGCATAACCCAGGAAGCGGAAAGGAGGCAGCGATATCCGTACTGAGCCCTAGGACTGGGATAAATACAGAGTTTTGGATTGGTGCAAGCTGCAGACGGAGTTCGAAAAGATATCTGGTTTGTTACAGCAGGCCAACCGAGAGAAAGAGGCGCCCCTGTCCGTCGTGGGACTTGTTGTGGGGGCACCTGGTGTCCTATTTTGCATGGGGGGAGTTATTGGTTAAGTGGAGGAATGGTCACAAGGTTAAACTTCGCCAATTGTGCCCTTTGCGATGTATACGTATACTTATTCATTTATTATTTGTATGCATCTTTAAAGCTAAATAAAGGCGATATTTATGTATTTATCTATTTATTTTATTTATTTAAATAAGGTTAGAAAGCTACCCTAAAAATAGAATTTGATAAAATTTTTAAAATGGCGTCGGTTTTTGCACATTTTCGAAAGAAGCGTATCGTGAGTGTTTTACTGTGTCGTATATTTATTAACGTTTGATAAATCACTTAAAGAAAGCACTGTTACGAGGCCAACTTGTTTCGATAAATTGTGAGGTTGAAGCGCTATGCTTGTAAAGTGGTTCCCATCAGTTAAAATGTCTAATTTTGTAGTGGTCCCATTAGATAAACAAGCGGTGACTAAAGCGACTACTTTAGAAATCATAAAAACCCTTTGAAATGATAGTCATGCATTTAAATAAAAATCTAATAATAATAGTATCAAATCATACTCACACGTAACAAATTATATATGATAATCCTTACTTACGGTGTAGACCTCTCCTATTTTAGAAATACAAGACATTTTTTTGCGGATAAACCGTATTAAAAACTAAGTGTAATTGCTGGCGTTTTTAAGATTACTGGTACATGTCACAAGGACGACTGGCCAAAACTATTAACGGCTCTGCTATAATAACCCAAATAGCCGAATCGACAACTAATTAGCCACCATTATTTAGCTGTTAGATGCAAATCGGAGTTAAATGTCGTCGATATTTATCGGAAATGCTGCTCTTCGTCCTCCGCATGCTCCAAGCAACCTATCTTTGTACATTAAATATGTTCTAATCGACTTTTTGATGTAAACACCTACGCTCAGCTATCACAAGAAATAGCCAAATATTTTAGTCTGAAAACCCAGTCTCAATATTCTGTTTTAGAGGAATGTCTACGATTTTGCTTATTATAAAGAAGCAGATCTAGAGGTCATCTACAGTGATAAAAGAGTACGGAGAATAGTCTAAAAAAAATACAGCAACTGTGGCACATACAAATTTCGAAGGGAAAGCCTGGAAATAATAGATCTTGGGCTGCGAATTCAAAAATTCTATCATAAAACCCAGGAGACATCAATAACAGTATGGTTATAGTTAAATATTTTATAATAACGCATTGGTAAATTTAGTAGCAGTTCTGAGACGATGTAGATGAAATTGAAGTTCATCTAAGACATTACCCTTGACCACACCTATACATCCAAATAAAATATGATTCAACACCGACAAGCAACTGCTATTAAGATGAGTTGCTGGAACTGCAAGACAAGTATCTAAAAATGTGGCAATCATGGCTTAATTACCATACAATTGGCCCCAACTTCCGCTAGAGACAGCTTCTCACCTTAAGTCGTCTATTTACCGATGTTACTCGTCGCTGTCGCCGTGGAAAAGGTTAACTTGGGACACTTCGCACCTGCATGCAATTAGTCATCTGTTTCCCTGAATTGAATTAATTTTAAACTTTAGCGAGTCTTGGGATTCTTGTACCCAATTGTCACGCCCTGAGTATGGTTTACCCAATATTACGTCCTACGGAGATTAATAATACAAAGTTGGCAACTTTAACATATCAGACGAGCTAGTAGTTCGACGATAAATTTACGAGTACAAAAGCTCACCTGGAACAGAGTGTCGTTACAACAACTACAATTTATTAAAAATATCGCTGCTGGCTAAAGCTGGAGAGAATTACCTACATTGCATTTAAAAGTTGTGTATGTCTAGATAATCACAAAATACTAGCGTGATACCCTTTAAACAATAACGGTGTAGCTGCTACACAGCAGAGTCATATTTATTTTATAAAATTACAGAGAAAATAAGTGACTGAATCTTAAACTTCAACAACGTTTTCAGTGCAATACACATTGCGGCACGCAACTACGACCGTTGTGGTGTCACGGTGAATTTTTACATGGATGTGGTAGTATTACAAACTTTTTACGTCTAACCTCTAGGTACCTTTACACCCTGGAACTGCCTTTGCATCACTTTAGGGGGCGTGGGCATCACTTAGACTAAACTTAACTTATTTCTCTGTGTCCTCGATTGCAGCGCCAGACAACACTAACCCACGGAGGCCCCTAGTATTACACATCGAATGTTAGTTTAAATTGAAGACCACATAATAAACTTAAATCATGGCCACCTACTATGCAAAAACCAAATGAACAATGTGTACATATCACGTGTCCCTCAGCTGCGAAACTTAGCCAAACATTAAGAACCGCGATTGCTGCCGAGTATAAAGTAATTCCCGTTGAACAAATCCAACTCTTGTAGCTCCAGACTTAATATTTGCATGTTACAGTGCAAATATACAGCCACAATAGTGCGGATTTGCTTCGACCGAATGCAGGACCTGCTGCAACAAACAGGAGCTAAAAGAGCGTCATTTGTTGTGTGTAAACGTACTCCCATTTTCCAGGATTTGAGCGTTTTCAGCTGGAGGAGTTAATTAATACGAGTTGAAATAATGCGAGCAAAACTACGGAAGTTTAAACTATTGTGTATGTAATTAACTTGCATTAACTAGTTAGAGCGATTTTTAAATTGGGGCGCGCTCCGGACGCAGAGTAGCTGAAAATTAGCCCTTCACTTGTTTTTCCTTGTCTCGGGCTAATTATTTCCCGGCCTGCGATGATTGCATTACGCCCGTCACAAACTATATTGGCTGTGACTATGCCGAGTCTTGCTTGAGCGCAGTAACGTAACAATGCTCCAGAGACAGCTTCGGATATTTGCTAGAACTATATGGCGGGTCGTCTTGTACCCCATGGCATTGTTGTCGAGCGGGGGTTCACCTGCGCTTATCTTAAGCGAGGCAATCTCGATTTAAGGTCGCTTTTGGGGGATGACTTGTTGACTATTACGCGAAGCGCTAAAGCGGTCGGATACAGCGCTGGAACCGCATTAATTTTCCGTAATAACCGCTCACTTTCATCTGCGGCTCGAATATGGGCTTAGGATAATTTATACCTTCTTTTTGTTGTCGATAGAGCAGGAAGAACGAGATAAGCTCAGATTGAGAGTTTACTGTCTTTAATAACGCTCTCAGCCGCATTAATAGAATCGACGGGATAACAATTTTTAGCTAAAGTGGTTTTGGGTTTGGCCAGATTTATACTGGCGTCGATAAATTTATTGTTTGCTAAAAGATTCACCATACTATAGCGCTAAATGTTTTGATAATAAATAATTTCTTAGCTTAAACTGCTTATATGCCCCTCTCTGGATTTCTAGAGCGCAGAAGGAAAAAGTGAAAGTTATTTTTAGTTCTTTTATACTGATACTGATACATTTATTGTTCGCTAAAGAATATCAGTTTCACTATGCTACAGTTATACATACCAGGGGCATTCAAAGTGAACTGAGACAACTAATAACATTAATATCTTCCTTTACATTTCGATATTAAGAGCCAGTCATACTACTCGAATGGTTCAGAGGGGATGCTGAATTACAAGCGAATTGCGTTAGGCTCTCCACCATCCAAACAAACCACACCTTAACCGAACTCAACGCTAGCTTCAGCAATAAGTTAACATCTCTCAACGTGCCTAAAAAAATTTCGACATCGGTCATATTTGAACCCTTGGCGATCCCAACTTTGAACTTACAATTACAAATATAATTAATTTGAATTGGTCAGTAAACTACCATGTAAAATGAGTGGTCCGTTGTCAGAATTATAACTATTAGATATAACTTTTTTTTAATATCTTGACCGTTTAAAAGTGGTCTGTAAAACTTGTTTAGCGTGACAACCTCAGACTAAGTGTATTTAGAAACACTCGCCAGGCGCATTCATGGGATCGATGAGACAGCAATCCTTAGCCAAAGTGATTTTGGATTAGGTGAGCTTTATACTGACACAAAGACATTTGCTGCTTGCCAACGAAGCTGCAGTGACACGTATTTGGACACCAAATAATTTGTTTGCAAAGAAACTTGGGTGTAAACAATTCTTCTGTGATATTCGAAACCAAACACAATAGTTTTATGAATCAACTTATACCTTACTTTTTGTTCACCACGCAGGAAGAACGTTAACGACAAGATGAAGGACTTAGAAACCTTAAAAATAGTTGCATACAGTATTTCTAGAATCGATGACACTTCCAGCTAAATTGTTTTGGGTTTGACGACATTTATACCGATACCGAAACACTTATTGCTTACGTATTTTTACGATAAATATCTTTTTCGCGTAAAGTTGCTTACAGTAAACTCTTTTACTGCATCTATAACGTAATAAAACCATAATGTATATTTCAATAGTTCTTAAAAACATAAAAAATAGTTGCAATTTAATGTGGTAATATCCTCTTAATGACACTTACCTAATATTGGCATTTAAAGAACGACATTACTCGTCTACTATATTCCAAAACAAATTTTTTGCCTTTGCAAGCATGCAAATGGTGACAAATGAGACTGACTTCGAAATACTGGAGATAACCAGAACAGATTTTATAATATACGCGCTTTAAATTTTAAACCCTTCAAAATTGGTGTGTTTCTATTTAAAGAATTATAGGGAACTGTCGCGCCGGGGAGGTTCATGAATATTAAATGTGCAGTTACCGAGCCTTTTACTACTAACTTTTTCTAACTTTCTGTTATTTATTTAATAAGCACAATTGTGGAGTCTCCGCGGAGCGCTTCTATAATTAACATTTAAATGTTTTATTAAAAAATCCATAAACTGATTTCGGGGGAAAGTTAGAAGCAGCGGTAGATATGTAAAAGGCTTGAGAAATAAACGAAATTTTAAATCAAACCAAATGCAAACACATTGCTGTGCTTTCTAATTTGCATTTTAAATAGGTTCTTTTTATTTTAATTTATTTAAATAACCTTACAATGAGCGAGACTGAGATGTATGAAAAAAAGTAAAAGATAAATAAAATTTAAACAAACACTATCGACATGTAGTAATGTAGACTGCTGAAATATAAAATTCAATAGTATTTGTAAATATTTGATTAGGAAACGTACTTATACGTTAATTGTTTAAATTGATCCAGTTCAGACATTTACAGACGGTTTCCGAGGTATTTCTGTAACGCCTCTACTCTGGCGTTATGGAAATATAACGCAACTGGGGAAATTATCCTTTTATTCCCCAGTTGCATTGGGCCTCGGATAGCTTTATGCGTGGGCCGTGGTACTGTAGACACATCCAAAGAAAAGTCGAAAAGAAACGTCTATTAGTTATCATATGTTACAAAGTAAAATGTTATTAATAAAATATATCAAAATGTCCAATTCATATACAAGGGTCATAATATAATATTCTCCTGGATGGTAACTCCTGTGGTACCGGCCATAAATGGATTTCAGCGCGTGCAGTCTAGATGGGGCGGCTGGTCGGATTTCGCCTTCTGAGAAAGTTTACAATATGGCATACCTTTTTAATTTTGTGAACAAAAAAAAGTTTAACCTTTTCAATAACGGTTGTGTTGTACTGAAGCTAATTGATCGTTATTAAGTGCTTCAGTATTCGTAAATCTCAAAGATGAGCGGCCGCTACGTGGGACTGTGAGAAACTCGGATAATTCATGTGTTCAACGCCCTAGACTTGTAACTTCCACGGAGGATTTCGAGTCATACCATGCAGAGTGCTAGGGAGAAACTACGGCAAAGATGGACACGTCACATGAAACAGAGCCAATTTCAAATCGAGGTACTAGGCGAATGCTCGTCAAGTGAACCGGCGCCGAAGCGTTCAGGACAGAACGGGAATTGTACTCGTCACACACTAGGGCCATGTTCGATCGGGGTTTCAGAAGAGGGTGATTGTGCACGGCACTTGAACCGTGGCTTGTACACAACCCAGGTAGGTTCTTCGGGTTTAGGGAAGGTTATTGGTTAAAGTAGGCGTACTCGAAGAGTTTTTCATTTAGCCCAGAACGCGTGCTTTTATACACTTTTGGGGTCCGCGTTATCTCAAATTCAGACTGGGGATTGAAATAGTGTGGGAAACGGCTGTGTTGAAGACGCGCGCCGCATAGCCGCGCAACTCCCACTCAAAACGTGCAGCTAAACTGAGCGAAATGGCGACATTCATATTTGAAATAATTAAAATTATTTGTTTCCCAAAAGATTTGCCTCGAAGCTCGTTACATTCCATTAACTTGAATTGTATTTTACCTATCATAACCTAACCTATTCAGAACAAAGAAAAAGTCATAAACGCACTGATAGCCTGAAAAATCTTATTTCATGTCCTTTTGTGCGGCCAGTAGCTGACTAATGAACTCTAGTTAAACACAGTAGGTTTGTCCGAGTACCGCTAGAGGATGCTACTTCCGCTCAAACAGTAAACTATTTAATGAAATGTTTTCTCGCCACATAATATCTTACCCAAATTAGTTTTGGCACGTCACATGCAATTTGTAAGTAACTTTTCTCACGATTGGCAACGATAATTTAAGTTTATCTCGAAATTTAATGAGATCAAAACGCTAGCTGCAATCGATTGATATATCTGAGCTGCCAGTAATTTCTTAATAATGGCACTTGATCTAAAGTACAAAATTAAAATAAAACATAAAATTCGAATTAATTTTCCCAGATGAAACCGATTTGATCGTCCAATAAACTATAAAAGCCGCTAGTCTCAGGGTGATTGATGGACCAATATTATGATTCGGCAATAATCTACGATAATAACGCAAACGCCATCGAAGCCACTTCGGCAGCAATTGCTATTCTATCGATTATATTTTACGATACAATCTACTGATATGCCAGCTGTCAACCTCAGAAGTGATCACATTTTTTGCTTCATTCAATTACAGAGAAAGGCCGAATTACGTTAAAGGCCGCACTTTCCGCCGTAAGAAAATAAAACTCGCCGTAGGAATCAATCCGGCTCCACCTCGGCCGTTTTCCTATCTGGCCAATATCGCGCGCAAGAAAATCAGGCGGAAGTGGTCTAATTCACAGAGTGGCGTGTGAGAAGTGCTCCAGTTTTTAAAGAAATTGCCCCGGTAATATCACATAAATAAAAATAATCGTGATCGATCTAATTCATGCCAATAGCGCGAGGAATACAGCTACGCATTCAATTATAATGAGGTATGATGGCTTTGCGGAATGCTAATACTTGTACGTTTAATAATATGCAATGGGACTTCCCACAATTTCAAACATTTGAATTACTTTGATACTGCCATTAGACTAACTGGATAGTAGTTCTAAGAGAGATACGATCCCCCAAATATTCTCAACGAAAGGTGGTTCTCAAGGATACCTATGGATTCAGTGTTGTTTAAGTGTCAGCTTATTTCAGCAGCGTCGTTAGTCAATGACAAACAAGAATTTGTAACAAAATCAATAACAAGAATACGATAATACTGTACCGTCTAGAAATTGCCGCTTCTCTGCTTGTCCTGTAAACAGTAATTTAGAAGATCATATTTACGTACTGCCCTTTGAAAAGCACATCGTTTGTGGCGTAATATGTTACTCACTAGACGCCAATTCGTTATGACCTCATCATAAATCATTTTTAGTTGTAGACAGAAAATCGTGTCGTTTAGACTTGCTTATTCGTTTTAGATCGTCAAAGTCTTTAAGGGGCGTCTAAAATGTACCAATAATAACATGTGATTTGATATTTATGAAAATTGGGGTGTTTACTTGCATTCCATTTTTTATATAACAATTCCTTTACTACTATAACAAATGTAACCGATCAGTTTCACTGTCGAGACTCCACGGAGTCGATTTAGGAGTTGAAATTTAGAATTACCTGCTGGAGAATGAGTAAATTTTTAGATATACTTATTGCCATACCGAAACCCAAATGTTAATGAGGAAAATACTGTGGAAAATATTAAAATGAATATTAATAGAGCAATTTGCTTCAAAAATGACGATGGTGCATTCCTTAATTTGTTTAGTCTCTAAAAACGAGTTGATTGGTGAAAATTATTTTATACAATTACTAGGTGCACCGCTTAAGGACTGTCGCAAATTTAGCGGATGACCTTCACTGTCGAGACTCCACTGAGTAGATGTCGACTTACAATTCAGAAGATTATAAGTGTACACCATGGGGACCTCGATAGGCGAGTGCGGCGATCGCTTGTAGTCGAGGTCACAGGGGTTTTTCGGGAGTCTGTGGCCGATGGTTCGAATCCGGACCTCGGCAGTTGTCAGCTCCAGGAAACCCCTTACCATAGATTAGGTTAAGGGTAGTTTAAGGTAGTGGTAGTACACTAGTACGCACAATGGGCCTGGAAAAGTGGCCTAAGTGCTGTAGGACGTTCAATCCACAATCCAAGTGTACACCATAAGATGCTGGGATGATGTTCTCAAATCAGACAGTAGTAATTAATTTGTAAAACCTGCTTACTCAGAGATGGCTTTAGTTCTTAATTGACTCACAGAGACATCATTGCCAACTTTGCATAAGTGCTTCCCGAAATTGGCAAGAATAAACAGTATTCTAAAAATTGTGGCAAATACTGGGAGTTGGTATGTCCAATCCGTCAGGCATGATTTGTGCATTTGTGAATTCATTCGTTGACGTCAGCTGCAAAATTACTGCGCTCAACGCAGACTAGGTAGCTCATGTGTGTTGTTCTCTATTATTATGTACTACTTATTCACATAATATTATTATTGAGTTGCTTTAGTTCAACAGATTTATATACACTTCTTAATGTGTTCACTTTCAAACAAGACAATGAGCATTGCATTTGTAAAAAAATTTGTGGTTCATTGTTATTTTCAAACGCCTTACTTCCTGTAACGTTCGTGAGAGGAAAGAGGAGCGTTTCAATACTAATCTGCTACCAATACCTCCTTGGGAGTATTTGAAATTCGACTTAATCAATCCTAAGATGTTTATGTCAACGCGCCTAGTCGTATTAACCTCTCTCTCAGTTTCCATGGATGCAAAACTCGATAAAATAACTTTTCCCCAAATCACATAATGAGACACTCCGTCAACTTTCACGGTTATCTGCATTTCCGTTGAGTCTACCGCTCGAAATCGGGTTTGCAGCAAGAGTTGCTCGCTTACCACGCGTCTGTTTTGTCCTCTGTGATTATCTTTTATGACGAGCTTCTCACGCTCCAACTGAAGTAAATCTAACGCCACATACTCGTGTTATTCCTTAATTATCGTTGTTCGTTTCACCGTATAATAATAACGCGATCGCATTCGAGAGGATGTCGTTAATGCGTTGCCGGGGTTGAAGGCAATATTATGAAGAGGAGGAGCAGGTTATGTCATGCATTCGCTCACTTCATGAATGTAACATGAGCTCAAACCCGGCCGGAGTTGACCCGTACTTTAACACATGCACTCGGTGCACGGCTTCTGCCGGAATTGCTCTTGCTGGACATGTACTCGCGGCCGAGGACAGGTATCGATTAATTTGTTGCCGGAAAAGTTGGACAAGTGCATTTCTGCAGACCAGAAAAACGACCAAAGTGCTAGAGGATTGTTCGGCAGAAAATGAACCTCATCTCTACAATTCTCTACCAACTATATACTCTTATTGTACATATAAGTAATGATGCCCTAGATAAATATCAATAAAGATAGTTTCAATAATATAACACAATCAAGGCTAAATTTCTAAATAAAAAAAAAAACTTAAAGCTTCAACAAGATATTATATTATATTCTATTTCACACTAAAAAGTACGCCAAATATTTACAACGACAACAATTATTACCCCCAATCAAAGCCTATTGTAAATAAGGACAATTTACCTCTTTATTTTACAATGGTTTAATGCTTAAAGTAATTATTCTGGTTGCCTAGGTAACATAAACTGAATATTCAAAACGAGCACAGAATTAAAGATTTTATTTATTGCAATGAAGCCAGTAATTTTACAGTAATAAATGTACTCGATATGAGCAGCAGTAGATGTAATTTGAGTAAGAAAGGTTGGCATTAAATTGGCAGAATTCGAAAGCATTACGTTCATGGTTTTAATCATAATAAATGATTGGAATGGAAAATGCAGACTGAATTATGTAGCTGAAAGGTTTTAGTTGTGTGAAGTCAATCTCAATACGATGATATAAATTTTAATATCCTACACAAATTGTGTGCGACGTACAGAAATTATAAGCGTGTTGTGGTAATTAAAGGTTATTGTACCAATGAACGGTAAGATATGATTGAATGGCAAATAAATTAGGCACAGCAGTACGAGGAAGTAAGGACGTAATAAAATCAATTACGCTATTTAGCAAAGAACACAGATTAGTGCAGTGCATTTAAAAACTCATGTGTAATAAGCAGAACATAAAAAGTTAAGAAAAAACAATTTAGAACTTAAGAAGAGAACAGTGCATCAAAACTTTAGTCTATAAGTAAAAATTGTAGACCGAAACTTAATTCCATAAAACAAATATTATTCATAGTTGCTTGGTAATGAGATTGTCAATTGTTAAAACTAATCAAGCCTTAATTTAATTAGCTGGGGTTAATTGGGCTCCCAGAAATTAACAGTTTTTATCAATAAAAAGTTACAATTTGTTACCCGAACAGTATTGTAATTGTTCCCCAAGTCGTTGTGCATATGTGGGTGTATAATTTGTCCAGATAGTGAATCCCGGTAGAAAGGGAAATCCATCCGCAAGAATTGACAGAGTGCGTTCCACTTCGGAGACCTTTTACGAGAAGGTACCACATCGGCCAGCCAGAAAATCCAGGTGCAGCCTTTAGAGCAGTTCCTCAGGATAGTCAGGGTGCAGAAATTAGCAGCAGGAAGCCATCGTCAAGCCGACAATTGAGGTGGCGTTACCTGAAACCATTACCCGACGAGGAAGCCCCCACTTGCCAGGTATTTACCACAGCTTCCAATTGCCGCAGGCTTTTGAAATCAAAAGCTTCATCAAGAGCAGGCTTTTTAGTAGCCGTACGTGCAGATTACAGGCCCTAGGCCCTTTCCAGAATTTCGTAATTTGCTTAGCGTCCTTTGAAAATGCAGTTTGGACCATTACAGCGGAAATCAAACAAATGAAAACCAACGCGTCCTTTGGCGTTCTAAAACAAACAAATTTGCCGGAAATGACGTAACAGTGATTTGAATAATTTACCTGATGTAGTTTTGCCGTTTTGGTCTGTTTTGAATTCAATTTGCGCTGTTTTTTGTGCGAGCAAGCCATTTTGAGGTTGAATTAAATTGTAGCTTATAAACCTCTTTGTCATACAGTCATTTATCTGTCATACTTGTTAATAATTATAGAGAGTATCAATTGTGCTACAGATTTGGTAAAATTAACCTGAGATTAAGTCATTGCATGCTACACCGGAGCTTAGCCACATTTACTTTGCAAATAAATAGAATTCAGAGGGGCAATAAACCATTCTTTTGGCAATAATTACAATATTTTTAATTAGACCCGCTTTGACGTAATTAATTCATTATTGAAACCACTTAATATGTTTATGTTAGGTATTTTTTTTATTAAATCAGTCCTGAATATAAGGGCTTTACCTAGACCTATAAATTCTTCTATTATAACAATTTATGCATCCAAGTATGGCCTCCCAATTGAGAACTTCCTAAAAAAGTGGTGCTTTTCACCTTTGCAGCTTCCATTTCTTAAAAACCTTTACACTGCTATAGACACACGTCCTGTGAGTTGCGCTCACTTGAAGCGGTTTTAGTTATGATGGTTCCACCTGCAGGTGATTGAAATTTTTAGCATAGTTACGATTCACACGAGATATTTCGCTATAGTATCTTGGTGCTATCTTGATTTTGCAATAGTTATCTTTAAGCAAACCACCGGACGCTTTGCGCTCGAAGGTTCGGTCTCCAAACTCAAGACAAAGCAATGGCAAAACTAATGTGGAGTAATTACAGCAGAGGGCGGTATACAGGTGTAACTAGCGTAATTTGAACATGCCTATTTTTTTTCAGGCTGCGTAAGAACTGAAGGAGACAATATCCACAGCAACAGAGTAGTTATCAACTACTTACCTAGAGTTTCTATTGTCGTACGCAATGGTCAAATAGGGTATGACTATTGTCAAAACGAAAGTCAGTTAAAGACTATACATAGTTTCCCCATACCATGCAAAAACTCGAATGACTCGGTGATTAAAATACCTGGAGAGATTATCGATTATTCACCCAGAATCTCTATTGTCGTATAGAATGGCGAAGATGGAGTACGACTATTACTAGAAGAACATGGTCTTCAACTAGCTCCCCTAGTTTTCCAAAGTTGCGAGGACTTGAATGATTCGGTGATTAAAATACCTAGTCGTAAGAACAAAATCTCGATTACTTACCCATAGCCTGTCTTACGCAATGGTCAAAATGGGGTTAGGCGATTCCAAAAAGATGAGAGTCGATCGAGAACAATGCCATACATAGGCTATGCAAGAATACGATTCAGTGATTAAAATATCTGATCAGAAGGACAAAATTTCCAAAATAGTAAACGAAACATTATCGATTACTTACCTAGAATCTGTACTGTAGTATGCAAGCATCAAAATGGACTACACTACTGCTGAAAGACAAGAGTCAATTGATGACCAAACCTAGTATACAATGTATATGCGAGAAAACGATGATACGGTACTTGAAATGCTTGTAGAAGAGTAAAATCTCCAAAAAAAAGTAAACGGAAAGTAATCGCATACTTACCCAGTGTCTGTACTGCCATATGCAATGGTCAAAATAGGACACCACTATTTCTAAGAAGACAAGCGTCTATTGAATATCATACTTATTTAAGAACTCTATGAAGCGGTGATTTTAAGTATCTGGTCAGGACGAAAAAACCTGCAAAAGCAGACAAAACATTGTTGGCTACCTACCCGGAGTCTGTACTGTCGTATGCAATGGTCAAAATAGGGCGTAACTATTGCTAAGTACAATAAGAGTCGAATGAAGGCCATGCCTAGTCTACAACGACTCTTCAAAAGCTCGATTATTCAATTACTAAACTACCGGATCAGGACTATAAAACCTCAAAAAGCAGAGCAAAAATTGTGTACTACTTACCAAGAGTCTGTACTGTGGTAAGTATGCAATGGTCAAAATAGGGCGCAACTATTGCTAAGAAGACAAAAATATATTGTTGGCCATGCCTATTTTACAAACTATGAGAGAACGTGACGATTTGGTAATTAAAATGACTGGCCAGAATGACAAAATCTACAAAAGAGAATTGCCAACTATTTACCAGGAGTCTGTACTGTCGTATACAATGGTCAAAATGTAGCACGAGTATTGCTAAAGAAACAATAGTCTATTAAAGAACATGCCTAGTTTAGATTGACTATTAACTAACTCAATAATTCAGTGATTAAGATGTTGAGTCAGAACGATCACAGCTCCAAAAATTAAATAAAGAATTGTCGACTACCTACTAAGAGTCTGTACTATCTTATGCAATGTTCAAAACAGGATAAAACTATTGCTAGAGGGATACGAGCCTATTGAAGACACAGGCTATGCGATAAAGTGATCGTTTGATGATTGAAATACGTAGTCAGGAAAACAAAATCATCAAAAAAGTAGCCGAAGAAATATCGATTACTTACCCAAACTCAATAGTCAATATGATACACTATTGCTAAAAGAACAAGGCTATATTGAAGATCACAGGCTGTGCGAGAGCCTGATGATCCGGTGATTCAAATACCTGGCCAAGACGACAAATCCTCCAACAAGTAGACAAAAGGTCAACTAGCAAGCCAGAGTTGGAACTGACAAAGTGCTTATTTCCAAAAAGACAGAAATCTATTGAAGGTCATGCTTAATTTTCACAGACTGGTAAGAGAACACAATGATTCAGTGATTACCTGGTCATGATCTCAAAAAACACAAACAAAATGTTGTCTTCAACTACTTACCCAGAGCTGGGACTGTCAAAATGTTGCACGATTATTGCTAAGAAGACAAGAGTATATTGAATACCATGCCCAATTTACACAGACTATACATAATGATTCGATGATCAGAATACCTGGCCCGAAGCAGCAGATCTCAAAAACACAAACAAAAAGTTGTCAACTACTTATGAGGAGCCTGTACTGTCAAAATTAAGCACGACTTTTGCTAAAAAAAGGGTCAATTAAAGACCATGTCTAGTTTACACAGGATATGCGAGAGTACGGTGGTTCGGTGATTAAAATACCAAGTTAGGACGACAAAACCTTCAAAAAACCATACAAATAATTGTCAACTACTTACTCAGAGTTGGAATGCTAAGATGAAGAGTTGTCAACTACTTAGCCAGAGTTGAAACTGTCAAAGTGGTGCACGATTATTGCTAAAAAGACAAGAATCTATTGAAGACCATGCCTAGTTCACACTGACTATGCTAGAACATGATGATTCGGTATCAGAATACCTTGTCAGAAAAAGCAGATCTCCAAAAACACAAATAAAAAGTTGTCAACTACTTACCGGGAGTCTGTACTGTCAAAATGAAGCACAGTTTTTGCTAACAAGAGTCTAGTAAAGACCATGCCTAGTTTACACAGACCATGCGAGAACACGATAGTTCGGTGATCAGATTGGCTACTTAAAAGAATAAAATCTCCAACGCGCAGACAACAAAATTGTGAACTATTTAGCCAGAGTTGGGATAGTCAAAGTGGTGCACGATTATTGCTTGTCTTTACAAGAGTCTATTAAAGAGCATTACTAGTTTATACAGAATATGCGAGAGCACGATGGTTCGGTGATTAAAATACCAAGTTAGAACGACAAAACCTTCAAGAAACCATACAAATAGTTGGCAACTACTTATTCAGAGTTGGAATGCTAAGACGAAAAGTTGTCAACTACTTAGCCAGAGTTGAGACTGTCAAAGTGGTGCACGATTATTGCTAAAAAGACAAGAATCTATTGAAGAACATGCCTAGTTTACACAGACTATGCGAGCACATGATGATTCGGTGATCAGAATACCTGGTTCGAAGTTGTGGATTTTCAAAAAGACAAACCAAAAGTTGTGAACTACTTACCAGTAGTCTCTAGTGCCAAAATGAAGCAACTTTTGCTAAAAAGAGTCTATTAAAGAGTTAGGACGACAAAACCTCAAAAAAAGCAGACAAAACGTTGTCAACTACTTGCCCAGGGTTGGCACTGTCAAAATGGGGCAAGAGTATGTTGAAGAATATACCTAGTTTAAACAGACAGTGACTAGAATACCTGATTAGGGGGAAATATCTTCGAGAAGGTATACGAAAAATTATAGACTACTTACTCAAAGTCTGCACTGTCGTATGCTGTGGTCAAAATAAAGCACGAATATTTATAGCTGAAGGATACGAGTCGAGTGAATGCCATGACTAGTTTATGCAGGATATGCGAGAATATGCTGATTTGGTGATTAAAATATTAATGTCGACCACTTACCCAGCCTGTACTGTGGTGTGCAATTGTTAAAATGGGAATAGTGAAGAAATTAAAGAGTGGCAAAGAAAAAAAAATGAAATTGTTATTGTATGGAGTAGGTGAAAATGTGATTACCAAATTAATATCGAATTGCTTTAAACACCAGTGCAAAGGAAAATAAAGGAAGCAAATAAATGGCTAAAGTTCACTGTATATAGAGTATTTTTTTAATCAATTACATATCATAGCTCAGTTTCTATGCTGGGTTAAACCAAATATACTACGTTACTGCATGACAACGCACCAGACCATACAGCGGAGTCAAATGCTGCCCAGTAATAAATGGTAATTGTATCTAAATATCTTTTAACGAATGCGTTTTGATGACCCAAGTTGGTTTTCTCTACTCATGGCCGAAACCAGGCATCAATTAATTTGTTATCGTAAAAGTTGCCAAAGTGCATTTGGCCGCCGAGAAAAACAACCGATGCATTTAACACAGAGGTCTTCGACTTAATATTGCTGTGTTTGTTGGTAATGGAAAAGGCTCCCCTGCGGATATGGTACAGAGGAAAACTATTTACGGCAGACAGCGCCGTTCCCGGCTTACGAAGTTAACGTACAATATCCGGCGACAAACACTGAAATTTTTCCTAATCAGATTTTGGCTTTAAATTTCCGGCAGTGCGCGGGGCACGAAGTGCACACACATTTCCGTCTTAGCATTTTTCACCGGCGGCAATTTGCAAATTGAAATATGGCGTTTCGGCGACTTCGTTAGGCGGTTCCTGTCTTCAGCGGTTACCGCACGCCGCCCCCGCGGAATCGGTTTATCAGCACTTGATGTAACGCAAACAAAGCGGAGAAGAGGCGTCTCATTAGTCAAGCCGAAAAATGAGAGGCCCCGGGCTGTTGTACTTATAATGCAGTGTTTACACAACTCGGGTTACTTTAAAATAAACACCAATACCGCAAACAGTTTGGATTTCCCCTGCGTCGACCCGAATGCGATGCTTCGAACGATAGGTCAACAAACATTGTACAATTTTAATAAGTTCCTGAAAATATATTGTTTGAGAAGAAACGGAAATATAAAATAAAATTAAAACTGACAAATTGCGTCGTACTATTGATGGGAAATTCGAGTAAAATAAAAAAAGGAACTTTCCATTATGGAAACCAGCTATGTGTGGAGATTAGGCAACACGCATTGCTTTTAAGAAGCTTCTAAACAGTTTATAAAATGTTCTCATGACGTTCTAATACAATTAGGGGAAGACCCTTTGTAAAAGCTGCCAGTTTTCTTGAAGCTGAAATTTTTAAAGAGCTGCCAACGTACTCTTAACTGTCCAGAGTTTTTTAATAATAACATCTACCACAACTATCTACCGCATAAGTAAGCCAACACACAGCAGCTAGCTCTACCTGAACACGCCAATGTTATCTCTGGGCATTTAATGCATAATTAATGGTTTTGTGGTGATAAAAACAGCTTTAACTCTCCTGTAACGTGCTATATTACAGGATAGCCGGTACTATTACTAGTTTTCCGTTGAAACTACACCGAACAAATTTGCTTTGTTACAGGAATCAAACGGTGCATCCTTTGTCGGCAACGGGAAACAACAGCGGTCCCTAATTTTATTTTGAACAGTACATTGGCGAGGAGATTAAGCGGAAATAGTTTTAATACTAGATATAAGCTATTAAAACAGTGTCTTCAATCTTTATAGTTGATAATACTAACCACAAACTGATAACAGTTATTTCTGGAGTATTAATAATTGCTTGAGGAAAAATATCCGACGAAATCGGCGAGTCTTTAGCTTCTTGCTTCACTTACACGTAAATAAGTAAATTACGAACTAAATTAACCAAACAAATGTAAAGTTCAAACGTATACAAATATACATTGATAGAAACAACCATAGTACCGATAGCGAGACCGCCTACTGTACGTATTATCGTAATTTAGTAAGCTTTTAACTCCTTAGTTTCCCGGACTTCCCAGACAATGATGAGTCACAGATGTTGAGACTCTTCAAGGAATTAAACTGATTTGCAATTCCCTAGAGCTCAGGATGTTGACATTGTTTGGGGCATTACAATGTTCATAAGTTGCTACAAGGCTGTTGCTACAAGTCTGATAATACGCAGTTTTTAATCTTACAGGTTTATCAGCTCTAATCCAGAATTCTACATTTTTTATATTTTTAATTTGGTTAAGCATCAAAAGTTGTGGGAGTGGCTAAGAGCCAGAATACGCGGGTTGCAGTCTCACCAACTTCAACGAACACACAAATCTTGTACTGACTTCACTTCTATTTCACGATGTAGTTTTGTCAACCGTGGAGTAGCCAGCACTATTCATGATGAAAAGGGAGCATTTGAATTCCTATTCATGGAACTATGGAACTGCATATTAGATCAGTTCCATAAAACTAGTAAAACTTTATAAGACACCCAAATATTATTTCGTATATGTCCTGATTATACGCATTACAGTTGAAATCAGTTGAATTTCGGCCGTATTCAAAAATGAGGCCTCTGTTGTAAAAACAATATTTGATTTTTTTACTGAAAATTCCATCAAGAAAACAAAGTCGACGCATACAAAACAAATCCCATTATGAAGCAATGAAAGATACATTCAAAGAAATATGATGTAAAGTATCCGCTACGTTCTGTGTCATAGACACGCTGTACATTAATCTATCGTTTTGCGACCTTGCAGCATCCCAAAAAGCCTTGAGGTAGTCCCGAATATCGCTGCTGTGTGATCTCCAAACAAAGCTCTAACAAGTTGTTAGTTTTGCTTCCGTCAAGTTAGGAGCCCGCCTCCATCGCTCAACTTTGGCGGCATTCACTCAGCTCGGGTAGCTGACCGCATGCATTTCCGAACTAGTCATTCTGTGCATTCAGCTAAACCATCTATGGATTATTTTAGGCATGTGTGATTTAAGGCCAATTTGAAATGTGTATTGGCAAGTAAGTTTATTGTTGTGAAATGCCTTTTTGGTCATATTCCCGTTCTTAGTGCCGTATCCCTTGGCTAGTCTTACTGACAATGTGCAGAATTCTTGGAAATTGTTTGCAAACCTTGCTGTGGTTACAGCTGCAAGAGTAACCCGCTCAAATGTAATGTACTCTTTTCATTTGTAAAGCGCAGTGCAGTTGCGCGTGTTTGCAGGTAAGTAAGCATTTTTAAGAAATAAGGCGAGATAGCAAGTTTAAACCAATTTAGTCAGAAGAAAAATAGACAGAAATAATAAGTATTGGGTTTCTTTTAGTTGTTGACCAATTAGATAAAAAGGTAGGTAAGGATGTAGAAGAATTACTAAAGGATTACCCTAAACTCTCAAAGTGTAGATGAACTTCTATAGGAAAACAAAGCGTTTCCATCTATACAGTGTCAGCCACGAAATTTGGAACTCCTTACTACAGCAACCCAACTCACACTTACAGGTTATGGCAACACAGCTACTTACATTTATCTAAAAGACAAATTGAACAGAAAACATTCATACTAAATTAATAAAATTGGCGGGGCTCTGTGCAGTACATCTTTACGCCAGTCAGCATACACTAAAATAATGTTTTTTGTTTTCTGTGCTTGTTAACATCGCATCGCTTAAATTTTATGATTTAAGTCATACTACTGGCCTTTAATCTTACAGAGGCCAATTGTTTTAATGTTCAGATTAGTATTAGGTATTTGTGTTGCCACGAAATTTGTACTTTGCGTTTCAGTCCCAAATAAGTTGAAGGTATGATGGCCCGACCTGTATATGAAGAAAGATTAACTAGGAAAATAAGATTGACCACATAAGCATATTTATAGGTTCATAATTGAAGATAACATTCTTTTTTACCGTTGAAGCTATATTTCGATTGTTTTTGAGTCTAATAGTAACAAATTGCTTAGAAAGAATATCATGTCCTAACTGCGCTAGACCATACTTAATATGAATTAATTTTAGGAAAAGTTATGTAACAGTTTTTAATTTGCAATATTGCAGTTTACTTTTGTTTGCACGTAGCACGTGAATTCATGTGTTTAGGTCGAGCTGCAATCGCTTGTCAACATTTACAACTAAATATAGCTTTATGTGTACGTAGCTCGCGTAATAACAGATCAGTCCAGTAGGTCGCTGAAATAAAGTAGATGTCGAACTTGAAAATATGTATAGATACAGAGCGTTAAGATTTTTAATTTTAATCAGTTCTAACAGCTGTATTGGTTTTTATGTGAGTTAGCATAGTCTACAGTTGTTTTAAACTAAAAATTTTGCTCGGACTACCTACTAACAAAAAATACTTCAAGCCTTTCTGTTCTGAATGAACCACGAATTCACTTATAGTGTCTTAACTCTTATTACTGTTCTGTACAGTACAATTTATTATTTCGGAGGAGGAGCTAAGGCCACAGCAAGTCTAAATCCGGCCCGGGTTGTCTAGCGATAAAATTGCGAAACACATAAACATAAACATTAATTTTAATCTATTTCTAGCAACTGTTACTCAATACAATCTGTTTGATGTTGACAATTTCCAATTTCTCCATTTTACCTTTGTAAAACCGCATTTGCTCTTATTCCAATGCGTAGTTTAGACAATCCCGAGCTAGATAATTCTAAACAAGCACCGATGCCGTAAACAAGGTCCAAATTTCCCTTGTGGAGCGGACTCATTTGAGCTCAGGGCGTAAGCGCTGCAGAGCCGCCGCACTATTTTCAGAATAAATTGGGAATTATTAAGGTGCAATATATTAGCCCCCCCAGATTAGAAGTGCAATTTAAAGATACCAATGGAGTCGCGCCTCGCTCGGCGAATCAGAGGCGCGAGGCATCAATCTGCCGTTTAATTTCCTCCGCAAATTTCCCCAAAATCGGCGAAATCAGAGATCAGGTTAAAAGGGGCGGCGACGACTTCGCCGGGGGCAGGTGAAAAAATGGAGCCTCGCTCATTCAATTTGCGATTTAAAATTGGCCATTAGGCATGCGTCCTCCGAATATTATAAGTCGCTAATAAATGTTTTAATTGGGGAAGTTTTTAAAATTTTTGTAATTGCGGCCGCGCAATTACGCACGTGAAGGGGAATTATGAATTAAATACATCGACGAGACTCGCTGACATTACCATTCCTCAATTACACGTTAAGCCGCTTATTTTGAGCCTATCAGAGTGCGCAGAGAAATTAGAAAGGTATTACGTTATTACATACGACAAGGTCCGTGGTTGTTTGGAAAGCCCGCAAGTATTTTCCGACATAAATTTTCCCGCACTAATTTTAGGCTGGCAAGTTTGATGGTCGCGCCAAATTTAAACAGAACGCGGAACCGGTATAAGTTTCCATTCAGTCATGTGTAAGTCTGTTTTTTTATTCGTAGCTGCAATTTCAAGTTCGCACAGCTGAGAAACGCAGTTGCAATCATGCCCCAAAATAAATCCTATTCACTCTCTAAAATACTTCGTCTGGCCTCGTCAATGGCTTAAATTAAAGTTTTGTTAACATGTGGACCTCATCCATAAAAATAAGCAACTGCTTTAAAAATAACACAAAATTAAGTAACGTGGCGGAACGTTATGTCTCTGACAATGTAAATGAACCGATCACAAAATCATGTTCTAATATGATAGAAAATTGAGCTTGTAAAAATTTTAAAGTGTTTATAAAGGGCTCACATTCCAATTTCCGACTAATTGTCGAATGATTGATTATTATGTGTGTTACACAGCCAAAGTTAGTATTAACTAGTAAACTCCTTGGTACTAAATAAAAACGCTCGACCTCAATCAGTGCTTAAATAATGTGGCACCCTTAAACGCTAGGTGGCCACCGTCCTGTCTAGCTCACACCCTCGGCAGTGAATGGCATAGATAAGGACTAGGCGGCGGTTCTTAAGATTAAAATAATGCATATAATAATTTGGAGACAGCAACGGGCGCCCGTCGTTACACAGCTTCAAAAAAACGATCTAGCTAACAGTCGAAAAAGCACCTACCTTTTCTGGTTTATCGCATAACAACCCTGCGTTGGGGGTGAATAAAGCATAATATAGCAGAGTAGTAATTAAAACTGTCTGAAGTTAACGTTGCACCTCTATCTGAAGGAAACGTGTCATTGTTACAAGTTCAGACACACGCGATAGCCGATATTGCAGCAAAATTATTTGAGAAGCAGCTATGAGCTACGCAAAAACCTGAAAAGATAACAGCGCGCTAATATCCAAGGCCTGCAGTACTACGCAAACCGCAAGCCAATAACCCAATAGTACAAACTAAAAATTTCGCTGACATATGAGCAAAAAATCATAAACACATCCTAATATTATTTACAGTATTGCATGGCATGAAAAAGGGTTTTAGCTCCAACACGATGCGCTTGCAGCTGCTCTCTAAAACTGAAACAACAACAAAACTGAAATTTTGATATTCTATAAGATCGTCTTTCGTCTACGTATAACGTTCATCACCTCTCAACGCAGGCGCCGCCTTTGCAATAGATCTCTCTGGGCCTATAACGGTTATATATTTCTCCAGTTTCAATTCGAGCAGCTGTGATTAATAAGGAACAACAATAAATTTGGCATTTTGATATTCCCGATGTTATCATCTTTCCTCAATGTAGAACGTGCATCCCCTCTCAGGGCAGGCAACACCTTTGCAACTGATATCTCTGGACCCATAATGGTTATATGCTGCTCCAGTTTAAATCCTGGCAACTGTGATTAATAAGAAACAACAACAAAATAGGAAATTTGATATTCTATAACATCGTTGTTCGTCTATGTAGAACGTTCATCATCAAGTGCATCACCTCTCAGCGCAGGCTACACCTTTGCAGCAGATCTTTCTAGACCCTTAACGATTATATGCTTCACCAGTGAAGTTCTAGCAGCTGTGATTAATATAAAAGAACAATAATTTGCCAATTTTATATTTCATAACATTGTCGTTCGTCAATGTAGAACTTGCATCGCCAAGTTCATCACTTCTTAGCGCAGGCGAGTCGTTTGCAATTGATCTCTCAAGACCCATAACGGTTATTATGCTTCTCTGGTTTAAATTCTAATAGCTGTAATTAATAAGAAACAATAACAAATTCAGCATTTTGATACTCCACAACACCGTCTTTCGTGAATGTAGAACGTTCATCACCTTGTTCGTCACCTCTTAGCGCAGGAGACACCTTTGCAACTGATGTCTCTAGACCTATAACGATTATATGCTTCTCCGGGTGAAATTCTAGCAGCTATGATCAACAATAAAGAACAAAAAAAATTGCCATTTTGGTATTCCATAACTACATCTTTCGTCGATGTAGAACGTTCATCACCAAATGCATCCCCTCTCAGCGCAGGTGACCCCTTTGCAATTGATCTCTTTAGACCCATAGCGATTATATGCTTCTCTAGTTCAAATTCTAGCAGCTATGATTAATACGAAATAACAATAAATTTGGCATCTTGATATTCCATAGCATCGTCTTTCGTGAATGTAGAACGTTCATCACCAAATGCATCCCCTCTCAGCGCAGGTGACACCTTTTCAATTGATCTCTTTAGACCCATAACGGTTATATGTTCCTCCTGTTTCTAGCAGTCGGAATCAGTAAGAAACAACACTAATTTGGCATTTTGATATTCCATAGCATCGTCTTACGTGAACGTAGAACCTTCACACTAAAGCGCAGGTGACACCTTTACAATTGATGTCTTTAGACCCATAACGGTTATTATGCTTCTCAACTATAAATTCTAGCAGCTGTTAATAGGAAATAACAATAAATTAGGAATTTTGATATTACATAGCATCGTCTTTCGTCAATGTACAACGTCCATCACCAAATTCATCCGATCTCAGCGCAGATGGTACCTTCGCAATTGATCTCTTTAGACCCATAACGATTAGATGCTTCACCGGGTGAAATTCTAGCAACTGTGATTAATAAGAAACAACAACAAAGTTGGCTTTTTGATATTCCATAACATCGTCCTTCGTCAATGTAAAACGTTCATCACCAAGTGCATCACATCTCAGCGCATGCGACACCTTTGAAAACTGATCTTTCTAGATCCATAACGATTATATGCTTTACCGGGTGAAATTGTAGCTGCTGTCATTAATAAGAAACAACAACAAAGTTGGCTTTTTGATATTCCATAAGAACGTCTTTCGTCAATGTAAACGTTCATCACCAAGTGCATCACCTCTCAGCGCAGGCGCCACCTTTGCAACTGATCTCTCTAGAAGACTCATAGCGGTTATATGCTTCTCCGGTTTAAATTCTAGCAGCTGTGATTAATAAGAAACGACAATAAATTTGGCATTTTGTTATCACATAACATCGCCTTTCCTCGATATAGAACGTCAATCACCACGTGCATCACCTTTCAGGGCAGGGGACACCTTTGCAACTGATCTCTCTAGACCCATAACGGTTATATGCTTCCCGGGTTTAAATTCTAGCAGTTGGTATTAATAAGAAACAACAAAAATTTGGCATTTTGTTATCACGTAGCATCGCCTTTCCTCGATGTAGAACGTGTGAATCATTTCTTAGTGCTGGTGATGGTGACACTATTTTAACTTATATCGGTGTGCTCAAAACGGTTAAGTTGCTCCGGTCTAAATTCTAGCAACTGTTTTATTGATTAACAACAGAGCAAAAATTTAAGAATTTGATTTTTTCGACGTAGAATGTCGATTATCAAATTAATCACTTCTCAGTGCAGGTGGTACGTTTTAACTGATCTGTGTGACTCAAAACGGTTAATGTCTGTCTCCAGTTTAAACTGTAGCAGTTGTGTTTTATAAAACACACATAATTTATCACTTTGATATTCCATAACTGTTCATAACATTTGGTACTTCGATATTCCATAACATCGTCTTTACTCGATGTATAACGTTCATCACCAAATGACTCATTTCCTAGTGAGGTGTCTCCTAATGGTCAACATGCTGATTCGATTCACATTCTAGTGGCTGTGGCTAATAGCAAACCACAGCAAATTTGCCATTCTGATATTGCATAACACCGTCCTTTCTCGATGTAGAAGGTCCATCACGGAATGAATAATTTTTAGCGCCCGTGAAAACCGTCCAACTTATTCCTGTAGACTCAACATGATTACGCGTTCTACCAACTGGAATTAATGACATACCAAGCAATGTCTGGCATTTTAATATTCTTGGCACCTACTTTCCTCGATGTAGATTATCATCAAGTGAGGCATTTCCCAGTGCAAATGAGACCTTTTCATCTGATTTCTGTTGACTCAGAACGGTTATGCATTTATATGGTTCAAATTCTGACCACTGATAATAGCAACGAAAATCTAACATTTTAATATTCTTAACACCAACTTTCCTCGATGTAGAACTTTCATCACCAAATGAATCATTTGGTAGTACTGCTGGAATCGTTTAAACTGAGTCACTGTAGATTAAAATCAGTTATATATTTATTTGGTTTAAATTCTAACAACTGTGATTAATCACAAGCAAGACAATATCTGATCTTTTAATATTCTCAACAACGCGATTTCTCGATGTAGGACGTTTTTTATATTTCCATACTGTTGAAAGAGGAACTCAACTAATTCCTGTAGACCTAAAGCGGTTAATGATTCTCCTATTTCAATTCTAGAAGCTGTGACTAGTAACAAACAGAACAAATTGTCATTTCTATAGCGCGTAATATGCTATTTTGTCGATGGACGTTTATCAGTAATTGAGTAATTTTTCAGTAAAGTTGACACATTTTCAGCTGATCTCTGCAGAGTCAAAACGGTTACGTGTTTTTCCACTTTATATGTGATTAAGAACAAACAAATCAAAACCTGGCGTTTCGATATTCTACGCAAAACACCGCCATCGATGTAGAATGTTCATCACGAGGTAATTCATTTTTCGGTGTAATAAACACTGATCTTTACAAGCTAAAAACATGTGTCTTCTATGTAGATTACACCAACTATTATCAATACTAACAACATATTTGACATTTTAATAGTGTAAAATAGTGTTCAACACCAAGTGAATAATTTTTACAACTACTCGCCGTAGACTCAAAATGGTTATATGTTTCTGCCATATAGATTCTATTAACTGTGATCACCAACAACAATAATCAATTTGGCATTTTGATATTCTACAACACTGTCGTCTTTCTTCGATGTAGAACGATCGTCACCAAGCCAATCAGTTCTGAGTGTTTGTTACACCTCTACAGCTAACCTCTCCGGTTTAAATTCAGGTGTAATTAATGACAAACAACAAAACATTTAGCATTTTTGTATTCCATAACATCTTCTTTTCTTGATGTGCGACCTACATCCCAGATTAATTATTTTCCATTGCAGGTAACACCTTTGCAAATATAATCTCTGCCGATCCGGAATGCGTAAACGCTTTCGGGGGCAGTAATTAATAACAAACAACACATTTGGAATTTTGATCTTCTACAGCATCGTTTTTCTCGACATAGAACCTTCAACACATCTATGTAGACGCAAAACGGTTATATGGCTCTCCGGCATAATTCTAGCAGCTGTGATTAATAACAAACACAATCAAATTTAAAATTTTCATATTCCCTAACATCCTCTCTTCTTGATGTGGAATGTTGATCACCAAGTGAATAACATCTCAGTGACGATAATGTCTCTTCAACTGATCTCTCTCCCAAAACTGTTACAGATTTTACCGTTCAAAATTCTAGTAGTTCTGATTATTAGCATGCAATAATAAATTTGGCATTTTGTTATTCTATGAAAAACAATTTTTCGATGTAAAACTTTCATCACTATCTACCTTTTTAAGCAATATAGATAGCATGTCTACATTATATAGAATATAGCAACTCTGGCTAAGAAGAGACTAAGCAAAATTTCACTGTTTTAATATTTTATACAGCACCATTTTGCGACGTTTCGCAACAATCAATGAATTTGAATCGTAAAAGTTTTCCTTTGTGACAAGAACCAATTAAGGGCGCATGAAACGACTTTGATTTTTGTAGATTATAAATTTAACTATGTTAATTAAAGCCTCAAGCCCGTAAGTCTACGAGAACTGAATGCAGATCAGAACCCACAGTTTTCCCTGTGGACTAGCCACAACTTGAAAAAATATTCCTTTATACATTTACTCGGAACGGTATAGACACTTGTACGAAAAAGCTTTTTGTCTGTTCTTGGAATGTAAAACAGCTGATTGAGGACGCCGTATGAAAACGAAATATGAATACATATTTATACGCCCTACAAGTATCTCCTGCTTTTCTGCCACAAAGGCATATTTCGCGCACTTTAACCTGCAAATTTAAACGTCGGGCTGGAAGAGCGGAAAGAGATTTAAAAACCCCACATTTGCCATCTGCATAACAAATATTTTACTTAAGGTACCCTGCAGATGATGAGCTCAGCAATTCAGATTTAAGCCCTTCGGATTACATGGACGTCTATTAACTTGGATATCAGCAGCGAGCGGTCTTTGGGAAAAATACGATTTCGATAAGTACTTGCGGCGTTTCAGTAATGGTTTAAAGTGGTGAGAATTTCGGGACGCCTGCTGAGTGAAACATCCGTTTTGATTAATTGAAGGGAGGCACACCGACTGTACGCCCGAATTTATTATTCTTGCTTTACTGCAGAGTTGTCATCTTACCATTATTATTATATCTTACTTGCTTTTCATGCATTTTATTTCCCAGCAAGATAAATTGTTAAGTTTCATACCTGGAAAGAGTTATAGCAATCATAATATATAAAAGGACAAAATACAACTATTTGCAAAAGCAGAAAACTGCGGTTGCAATATTGATCATAACAGTCGTTTCTTTCTGCTTGTTGTGTGTAACAAAACCAACATATACAACCTCACCTATCCACACACCCACCTCTAGCAGTTATGCGTTGTCAAAGTTCATGTTTGCTTCAGAAACTATATGGACATGGTTTCCTCTAATTTAATACACCACATACCTGAAAAAAAAAGAACAAAATTAGCTGACGGTTATGAAACACGACAACGTTAAAGCCTTCATCCAGCACGTTATTTCAAGAATAATACGCCATGAAACTAGCTCGGCCAAAGGTTGAAAAGGCCAATTCGATATTAATTGAGATTTGGAGTATGGTGATTGGTGACGTTATGAATTTAAGATGGCGATATCACACAATGCAATTACACCTCGTTATAGTGGCCATTTTCAGCAGGCAAATCATTAATAGTGCATGCTCGATTCAATTGATTACTGTAGTAGCGGTACGCCGTGCTCCTTATACATGAATTGTATTATGCTTTTTCGTTCTTTGTTCATTTTAACTTTTAATAATACCCCTCTGAAGTGCTTTGATAGATTAATTGAACTAGATTAATTTCCAACGAACATCAACCCTCAACTCTGTAAGTATTCGACAACGGTTTACAGCCAATTCGACCAACCATACAGAAAAATCAGCTGAACCAATGTGGACACATAGCAGATAGACCAAAGGCTAAGATAACATAAAACTGTATAAAATTTCTGAATAAAAAAGTAGAAGCGAAAGGGACGCTCTGGCATTTTAAGTAGATTTAGAGAGCAAGCGAAATTTAAAAAATAAACAGAAACATTTATTTACAACATGTAACAAAATAAAAGATTCTCACAGCTCGCTTTAGTGGGACATGGGCGAGGTTTTACTTTCAAAAGACGAATCGATAAAGACAGAAAAGTGTTTGCTATTGGTTAAGCGCTGACCTCGTGGTTAAATGACAATGCCGTTGTAGGCGTTGCAACAGGGAACACCTCGCCTGGCAATGAAAAATAGATGCTGTGTCCACGTTTGAACCTTACCTTATTCGTATACTTCTGAAACGCCAAACTTTAAAATACGCGGGTTACACTTCCCTTTACAGATAACCATCAAACAGTAATTTACGCCCCCAAAATAGTCCGTGACCAACAGCGTTCACCGGACTAGCGGAGCTACTCCGGAAGAGGAGTGGGTTATCACTAAAATGATAAAAAAGTATATAGGCGCCACCAATTTGATTAGCCAACAACTCTTGAGTCTAAGTTAATATACGGTAAATCCGGTATAAACAGCAAAATTAAGTAAGTTTACAAACTACTCATACTAACAAATTTTTCCGTAATTCGTTAAAGAAAAGCAAGGCTGTAGCTTATCTAATGATTCCAGCTTCGATCAAGAAAGTTGATGTGGCTTCAATCTCGAATAGGTGCAAAATAGGACAGTAGCAGTTGGAAATAAGACGATAAGCCGTTCAATTGAATCAGTCGATAAGTAAAAACTGTAAATTAATGTAAATTAAACACCTCATTGCGAGTTGGACCAGATCCTGAAATTTTAAGTAAAAACTGACCGTAGAAAGAGGTTACTAAGCAAGCGTATCGGACTCAAAAGTGGCTAGACGCATAGCTTAGCGAAATACGGTGTGAGAAACGTAAAAACCAACATAAAACGCCTGGAATTGTACAAAATATTACGTGTAGGTACAACCAGATAGGCCAAATCATATAATAACGAAAATTAGCATTTGAAGTAAAGTCACGCCGGCGGAACAGGAGATACTCCCTAAAACGACCACATACAGGGCTCCAAGTTCAATAAATAAACTAAAACCACCAACTAAGTGAGTGTTTAGCGTAACACCAATAGACTATCCATACAGGAAAGCCAAAACAGACTTACAAGGCTCCAAGTGAGACCATAAAATAACTAAAATGCCCTAATATAGTATGGACTTCAAAAAAGAAAGATAAGACAGCAAATAAAGGTATGGACAAAAGCATCCAATGGTAAAGGTGAGAGAACAGGGGTGCTGCCCCTGGATCGTGGGGATAACGAGGAATAAACGTCGTTGCACTGCGAAATGGCAATAAAAACAGACAGGTAAATCAGAAGTAATCGAATGGAAGCCTCTTACGAAATTGTCCAACGAGAGGATTGCCCACAAGTTTATTTGACTACCAACTTGGCGGGATATTCAGGAACTGGCCACATGGTTGTCTGCTTACGTGTTTCGACATCAAAATGTTGAGAAGGGAAAAGGTAGACTAGACAGAAGAGATACGAACTAAAAAACTTCAAGCTAGAAGAGTAATAGAGCGTTTGACTATTGACTATACATGATAAGCTTATTTTATCCAAAGGATATCGCATATAAGAATGAAAGTAAATAGAGCAAGATATTTTTTTTAAATCTGTAGCTGAAAGAGACTTATTTCGTGATTTGCTAATTCTAGAAAGTATAAGCCATGGAAAAAAGAAAATTGGTCCAACGTCAACTAACCTAACTTGAATTAATTGAGTGAGTCAAATGTCTTTTTATAAGTGTTTCTCTACATTCACCACGATTCCGAGTCTAAACACGCACAATTACAACAAACTGATAGGAATTAATTCACTCGCATATTCATATTGTATTTAATTAGGAAGATGCCTCCTGTACACTGACAGCCTTATCGTTACAGCGCCATTACCATTAGAAAGTTTAAATTATGTGCACAACATTTATTGAGCGCCAATAAATCTTTAATGTGTAAGATGTAAGAACATAAAGCATCCGTGTAAATACAGAACTTCCCGAAACAAACTTGGAAATTGCTAAGCAAACTGCTCGGGATTTTGCAGTAAACTTGCGACGGCTAGAATTTTTGGGCTGAAATTAGCATGGCGAACGAAATTAACCCCAGTTAATAATTAACGCAGTGCAGGTAGGCGCAGGAGTTGTTTGCAACAGATCATATTCCCCGCGGAGAGGGCTCGCTCATTATTACAGGATCATTGGTTTACGGAGTGCTGAAAAATTCATGGACTTTTAAAGTATTGCAGCGAAACGTTTGTCGTCCTACACGGAATTTCACAAACAGGTGTAGAAACTTATTAATTACGAGTTTCGAAGTAATTCAGTCCGCACGCAAAAACTTCCTTCGCCAAAGACGGTTTTTAAACTGTTTAATTAGCGGCGGCAATTAATATTTTATTGGGGCTGAAAAAGAACGAACGGAAAGTTTGATCGATTCTTCGCTTATACGGAGGTACTAAATAACGAATATTATTAATCTTCCGAAAAGTTGGAGGAAAATAAAGGCTCGGGTTTAAGAGTGTAATTTAAAAACCATTGCGAGCACTTTGACATGGTATTCCCTACATGAGAATTAGCAAAATCTATAAAACTATAGCACGTTAAATCTGTGGTTAATGATTCTACTTCATCTTCACATGGTAGTCATAAATCTGTAAGACAGTAAAAAAAATTATTTCCTGAAAATCTGGACAACCAACTTACCATATTCTATCACTTGGCGTTACGAATAGATCAAGATTGACATGAAGGTTGCTCACTTTACTATTTTGCAGATAAATCTTCGAATCACAAAGAATAAGAGTGTACCATTCAGGTTTGAGAAAAGGCACGATTATATTAAGAAGGGAATAACTGTTAGTACATGCTATGAACAAGTGCTACTTTCAACGTTAATCGTAAATAATGTGTGACATAAGGTTTGCACAAGGAGAAGTTTTCCCACTCTTCATGATGGATGATGGTATGACTGAAGCACAAGGCTTAGAACAATATATTCCTAATCCAAAAGTTATTGGCCTATCGATCGTTTAATGCATGTATACACTACATACGAGTAGTAACACATACCGTTAAAACTAAGGCACACACGGGAAATACAGAACATCTTCGATACGTGACAAGAAAGTTTTAAGAGTAGTAACAGCAGAGAAATATATAGGATTTGTAAAATCTTACCGTGAAGGCCGCAGAGATAAAGGTCAAAGATGTACCGTAAAACGTTCCAAGTATTCAATTTTACTAGGTAAAGATGGGTTACTATGATCGCCAACCCCCCTAAAAATTAAATACTCTCAGTAGAAAAAGAAGAAGAAAACCTACCCTATCTAGCACTACGTTGGTCTGCCAGAAAGACTACCACAAAGCGATGAATTATCAAATTATTTCCAACATCTCGATGTGGTTATTCAGGTTTTATATTAGTTACAATCCATTCCTATAATAGAGCTACTTTCAAATTTGCTTAAGTTGTCAAAAATTTAACATTAGATGGCTCTAGTCAAACTATATATCTGTTTTAATTAAGGAATAAATGAAAGATAATGTGTACTATTTAAAGTTCTAACTTTAGAGTACATTGGAACAAATCTTAGGTTTTACAATAAATTTCTACCAGTCTAAAGTGATACGAACACTAAATCAGAACTAATAAAATTAGTACTACTCTATATTTTCAGTTAGGAATACACTAAAGTCAACCTTAGAATAAATCGGGAATAGAATTCATTTCTTTTGAAACTTTAGGTTAATTCTAATTTAGGAATAAATTAGAACCAACTAAAAGCTTTAGGAATAAATGTCATTCCTAACCTAAAGTCTTAGAAGTAAATTGGTATTAGATTAACACAACGTTTAGGAAAATGTGGTACAAGTCTATAGTCTAATTTATGAATAAATGAAAACTAGCCTAAAATCTCAAGTATAAATCGGTACAATGTACCCTACCATAACGGACTCCCATGGGGAATCTGAAACAGTCCCTTGTAGAGAAATGTCCATTTTTAGTTTTTTAGAATAGGATAGTAGAATATATTCTTAAGAGACTTCCGGTTACTGGTTCTAATTAAAATATGCTATCACTATCCTAAAAACTTAGAAATACATCGCTACCAGCTTAAAATTAACTAACTTACATTTCGAGGAATATACTATGTTCAACCTAAAACCTTAAGAATTAGTCTGTAGTATCATACATTTTTTTCTGACACCCTAGATTAGCTCCAGTTTAAGATGAATTCGACCTAACCTAAGGTTTTTCAAATGTACACTAAGTAATCAGCGTTTTGAGCAATAAATTGGTACCAAACTAAGGTTTTAGTTTAAGTTACAATGAGAATAAATTGGTACTAGATTGATACAAAATCTAAAGAAAAAACTGATACTAATCTATAATTATTTGTTGGGATTTTTGCAGTCATTAATGACTGTGAATAATCCAGTCGTAAACCAAAACATTTACTATACTAATCTATGTTTAAATTTAGAAATGAACTAAAATCAGCCTAAAATTTTATAAATTAATTGATAATGGCATACTTTTGGATTTGCTCAATTATGAATTAAATTAGACGCGATCTAAAGTTTTAGAAATATTTTTATACTAGCTTAAACTTAAATCTTAGAGAATAAACTACTACTAGACTAAGGTTCAATTCAGTTAGCTTCAATTTAATTCTAAATTACAACTAACCTAAAGCCTTCGCAATAAACTGCCATTAGATTAATGTAAAAAAATCAATAGTGGTATTAATGTTTACTAATATTTTAGATTTGTTCGAATTTAGGAATAGACTAGACGCAACCTAATTTTATTTTTAAATAATTGATACTAGTTCATACTAAACTAACTTAAATATTAAGGAATATATTGGACGAAAGTTCTAATTTAAGGTAGCTCAAATTTAATACTAAATTAGAACTAACCTAAAGCCTTCGGAATAAACTGGCATTAGATTAATTCGAAAGACGCAGGACAAAAACAATGCTAATCTGTGTTTGAATTTAGAAATCAACTAAAATATCAACCTGAAATCTCATGAATTAATAAATAGTGGTATACATTTTTACTGAGACTTTGGAGTTGTTCAAATTTAGAAATAAATTAGACACAACCTAAATCTTTAAACATAATTGATACTAGTTAATATTTACCTAACCTAAATTTTAACGGTTAAATTGGCAATAAACAAACGTTCTAATTTAAGTTAGCTTTAATTTAATTCTAAATTAGAACTAACATAAAGCTTTCGGAATAAACTGGCATTAAATTAATGCAAAGTCTCAGAAAGAAATCAATATTGATCTATGTTTGAATTTTGGAGTCAACTAAAATCAACCTAAAATCTCATTACATTTTTACTGAGACTTTGTATATGTTCGAATTTAGGAATAAATTAGAAGCAACTTAAATTTTAAAAATAATTGATACTACTTTATACTTAACTAACTTACCTTTTAAGGAATAAATTGCTATTAGACGAATTCGCATTAGGTTAATGCAAAGTCTCAAGAAAAAAAATACTGATCTATGTTTGAATTTAGGAATCACCTAAAATCAACCTGAAATCTCTTGAATTAATCAATAGTGGTATGCATTTTTACTGAGACTTTGTATTTGTTTGAACTTAAGGATAAATTAGACGCAACCTTAATTGTTAAAAACAACTGATACCAGTTCATACTTAACTAAATTAAATTTTAAGTTCTAATTTAGGTAGCTTCAACATATTCCAAATTAAAAACCAACCTAAAGGCTTCAGGATAAACTGGAAATCTTTAAAGACAGTTGGCACTAGATGAAAGTTCAAACTTAAATTGGCTCTAATTTAATTCTAAATTAAAACTAGCCTAAAGCCTTTGGAATAACGTGACATTAGATTAAAGCAACATTTCAGGAATCTCTCTCAACAACAACAACGGAGGAGGAGGAAAAGAGAGAGAATCTCTCTCTTTTACTATGAATTAATCAATAGTGGCATACATTTTCTTCTGCGACTTCATACTTGTTCGAAATTAAGAATAAATTAGACGCAACCTTAGTCTTCAGAAATAATTGATCTAGTATCAATTCATACCTAACTAACTTAAATCTTAAGGAATGCATTGGTACTTGACGAAAGCTCTAATTTAAGTTATTTTCAATATATTCCTGAATTACAACTAAGCTAAAGCCTTCGGAATAAACTGACATTATATTAATGCAAAGTCCCAACGAAAAAATATACTAATCTGTTTCAATTTGAGAATCTACTAAGATTAGTCTCAAATCCCATGGATTAATTAATAATTTCATACATTTTTCCTGAAACTTTGGATTTGTTAGGAATAAATTAGACGCAACCTAAAGCTCTAAAAATTCACGTTCAAGTTAAATCTTAAGGAATAAATTGGTGCTAGACTAAACTAGCTCTAACTTATTCCTAAATTAGAACAAACACAAAGCCTCAAGAATAAATTGGTATTAGATTAATACAAAGTCTTATGAACAAAATTGATACTAGGCCATGTCAGAATTTTGGAATAAACTAAAATCAACCCAAGATCTCAGAAAATAGGCGGTATCCTATATTTTCTTTGACTTTGAATTAGTTCGAATTCAAGAATAAATTGAAGGCAATCTAGGATTTTAGATATAAATTGATTTTAATGATGACTAGTTAAGTTTTAAGGAATACATTGGTGCCTACTATACGAAAGTGGGCATTGAAGTAACAGAACCTTAGAAATAAATAGGAATTAGATTAATAGAGTCTCAGGGAAAATTGTTACTAGTTTATTATCTAATTTAGGAATAAACTAGAATCAGTTGTAGCATTGTTCTGAGACCTTCATGCGCTAATTTAGGAAAAAATTAACACCAGGAATAAAACTGACTTATTTACTTACTAAAAACCTCTTCTACAATGGTGGTGTGATTAAATTTACAAAAGTATAAAGTTAACTAACTTGAATCTTAACAAACACATTGGTACTAAAGTTATAGTTTAGATTAGGTGTAATTTATTCCTAAATTAGAACTAACACAAAGTACGAATAAAGTAGTGCGAGATTAACACAAAGTGTCAGAAAATAGCGGTACTAATCTATGTTACAATTTAGGAATAAACAAAAACTAACCTAAAGTCTCAGGAATAAATCAGTACTAGAGTAGATTTTTTCTGAGACTGGGTTAGTTTTAATTTACGAATAAATTAGCACCAACTTAAAAGCTTTAGCAATAAATTAATATTAAATTGACACAGTCTCAGGAAAAAATTAGTACTAGTTTATGTTCGAGTTTATAAATACACCAAGACCAACTTAAAATTTTAGGAATAAATAAGTACTACGTATATATTCCTAGATTTTCGGTTAGTTCAAATTTGAGAATGAATTAGCACGAGCCTAAAGTATTAGGAATAAATTATTAAAAGACCAAAACAAAGTCTCAGAGAAAATTACTACTCTATGTTCGAATTTAGCAATAAATAGAAAGTAATTTGAAATATCAGGAACAAGTTAGTAATAGAGTTATTTTTTTCTAAGACTGGGTTAGCTTTAATTTAGGAGGAAATTAGCATTAACCTAAAGTCTTAAGAATAAATTGTTCTTGACTTTTGGGTTAGTTCGGAAATAAATTGATACTAGTTTTAAGTTAACTTATATCCTAAGGAATAAAGTACTAGACTAAAATTTTAATTTATTTCTAAATTAGAACTAATCTAAATTCTTGGGAATAGATTGGCAATAGATTAACACAATCTCTTAGACAAAATATCATATTAGACTATGTTCTAATTTAGAAGTTAACTTAAAATTTTAGTAATGAATCAGTGGTAGAATACATTTTTTCTTAGGCTTTGAGAATAATTTAGGCATAAATGAGACCCAAGCGAAGGTCTCAAAAACGAATTCATACTATTTTAAAATTAACTAATTTGAATGTTAAGAAAGAAAAACATACTAAGATTTAGGTTAGGTTAGTTTTAAGTTATTACTAAACCAACACTAACCTACAGTCTTAGGAATAAATTGTAATTAAACTGATACAAAATCTCTTTAAAACATTTGAAAATCGTTGGAACTAATTGCTACAGAAGTTTAAAGGAACAAATTAGGATTAACCCACGGTCTTACCAATAATAATATAAATTTCAAATTTAGGAATTAATGATATATATACTAGAGTTTGCTGGAAAAGGGAAAGATTAACTATTAAAAAATTTAAGTAAATTTTCAATTACATCTTTGTTGTTCCTAAATTAAAATTAATGGAATCGTTAAGATTGTTTGATCCTGTACCTTTTTCTGAAATGCAAATCTCAGAGTTCCCAGAAATAGTATTTTGCTACAAAACAATCACACAAATCTATTCAAATGTACACTTCATTTAAAACGAGCCGAAAGACCAGCCTCACCTAGAAACAGATTGCAGCAGACTATCTTGCTAAATTTACTGTATCATTAATAATATTCAAATTGCAAGTAGCATGTCAACAAGTCTAAGGAAAGTGTGCCTTTGGGCTTGTTCGCCACGTCGTTAATTTATGGCAGCCCAAACTCACTTTCCCACAGGGACAGATCACAAAAATTGTGTGAGCCGCAGAATGTGACGATATAAATTAATTTTCCACGGCGGCCGCAAGGAGCGGAAATTTCCCGATCCTCGCTAATAGGCGCTAAAAATCGAGTGTATTAATACCGCAGCGTGGGTGGAAAAATAAACCCGCGCATATATTTCAAGCACGTTGTATTCAGAATTAGCTCGAGTTAATCTCCAATAAATGGTTTGTTTAGCCTGAGAGCACACAGCTCCGAAATAGCCGGATAAACAACTGTTTTACAGCCTGCCCAAGTTCATATTTCATTCATCGGAGTGGAGTTTTATGGTCAATAGCTTCGGAAGAGTGTCATCCTTCACATAACACGCGTCGTGACGTCTTGGGGTTACCTGTAATTATTAATGCGGCGCTGCCGCAGCGGGGTGAGGTTTCCCCGGCTTTTTGCTATCTGGAAGACACGTTTGGCGGGCGACCGCAGCTGACGGAGAAATTAAATACGAGGGTTATTTAATTAACTCACCCCATGTGTCTTTGCATTGTGTCGCTACTCTTTGTTAGGAACACTAACCCTATTATCGCCCGATGTTTAGTTATGGCAGGCGAGATACCTTGTTAGCTTTTTAGCGCTATTCCGGTAATGGACGAGAGGCCGCCTCCATTTTATGTTCATCATGTTCGGTCCTAACAGGCGGACATAAAACATGTAATATCGTGCTTCTGTTATAAAAGGATTTGCGAAAGCCATATATGAGAATCTATAGTGCAAGATTGTATCAACCTTAAAACTTTGTTCAAGCAAGCTCATCCTACAAGCTTTTGAAAGTGTCACGGATATTTAAACATAAGCACCTACTACTACCAATCAAAATACGTAGTTATTTATTTGCCTCGTCACCTTCATGCATGGTACTTCTCGTTCGTTACGATTATTAGCATTTCTTACTTTGTTACTAAAACTAATTTACTGGCAATCAAGCCAAAGGTGCACGCGGCTATCATCAGTGGGCCAGTGGATTCTACTTTGAAAGCGTAGTTGGTTCTACCTATGTTGATTCGGGAGGGTTAATTATTTTCCGAGGGGCTACTGAGCCTTATATTCTCGTCTAACGAGCTGCTTGGAGCCCCGTACCTCAGAAGAAGGCCTTGGGATTGTTGAAGTCGGGCTTCTGGCGTTTTAATTCGCTTATCGATTTAAGAATCCAACCTGGAACGCGTCTGACCCACGAAGATGGTCGCTAGCACGGCAGAGCTGCTGGAACCTGGCGATGAAAGTAGATCCACGCAGATTGAAATTGAGCGAAATCGAAGGAACTACAAGGAACACGTATTCAAGTGTTCTTTGGTGATGGACGGGACTTAATTAGGGACATGATACTCTCCCACAGGAATATCTAATTTGAAGGAACAATTCGGCGAAATACCGACGATATCTCCACGGTAAGAATTATCACTTGAACTGCGATCCGATCTCATAAAACTCTGTAACTAAGTTGGGTGCATTAACTCACATCTGGTCTCTTAGCCTACTTTCAGCTTTCTCAAACGAAACATACTTAAGCATTCAGCCACAATAACAAAGCAACAAAGATAAGGCGCCTAATTCTCTCCCACGACGACGGCCGGGCGTAAACCGCCCGCTCCACCAACGATTTGTCTTCTCTAGGTGGTGTTCGGGACTGAAGGATAGAAGCGGATGGCGTCACGTATTGGCAAGCCGCTACGATCGATCAGGGCTCTCTCCATCTCTTCCTCGGGCTACTTAGACATCCCCTCGTTGCTTTATATGGGAAATATTTTATTGGTATCCTCTGTTCGCGAATTTTGTCAACGTGTTCATACCACCGCTATCTGTATCTCCTATTGTATCAAATATGAGTATTTTCCCCTTTTCCCATTGGGTATATCCAACCACTGATCCCTCATTTTGGAGCTTTGGCTTCTTTCGTTGCTGCCCAATCGTTTCAAGATTACATTAAAGTAACTGCATCTTTACATTTTCTTGTCCGTATCTTTTCCCTTATGTGATATTACATGTGAATGACACAAGAAGCACAAAAATATTTTCAAACGAGATCTCAATTGCAAGCTGGATAAATATGACGGAAGAAGATTTGTAAATGGTGGGCGTCACTGTATTAGATCGCCTAAAGACCTTTCTCTAGCAATGCCTGTATTAATATCGCCTACAGCGATGACCATGACTGTGGTTCACTACAAAATGGCTTTCACTCGGTTCCACAGCAATCGCATCTGTACAGGAATAATAGTGGCATATACTCTTGCGCATCTTTTTATTCTGCTACTCTGCAGTGTAGTAATCAGCATCATAGTCAGCAGATATAAAAATGAAGACCATACTAAAGTAGTTAGTACTGAGGACTGCCGTAGCCCCTTTATACAACGCATTATTTTAATAAATGATGAACGACTATCATCAGTATATAATATAACTACTTTACATCAAATAATAATAAGAGCATGTAGTTATCACAACTGTATATATTTTTTTATCACTGAAGTATTTTTAAACTACGTGTAACCATACGCAACTTGATTCATTTTTACTTCCCTCGAAGACGAAGGAAGTATAGTAATCAGGAAAAAATCACCTTCCGATATTTCTTCAAATCTTCACGTTTCAGGGTTACTAGATGACGAAAAACAGGTTTGCAGAAATTCCTTCTGTCTGTCCGCATGTCTGTTTGTCAGCCTTTTGACGGTATAACTCACAAACTATTTACTAAAAAAAACTATATTTTTATATGTCTACGTGACATTGAACCAAGAAAATTTGGGACAAATATATGCAAGGTGTGCATCTTAAACGCTAAAGTTTTTTTAAAGTTTTGCGTTAACCGAGAAATAGATAAAAGTAGTAATTTTCACATAGGTCACACTTTACACTTGATGAAAATGGAACACAACAGATAGAGGGTAATGTCGTAAAGAAGTCAAAAAGTTTCAACAATAAGTCCGTTCTATTAAATAGAGCCGAGCATTGCACAGCCGATGGGTTCGTGGATCAGACGGCCGGCTTTAAATTCGCGTTCGCAGGAGCTGTAGTTCGAATCCCATCAGCGATAAGGTTTTTTTTAAATTTTAAATTGATTTATTTCGCATTACCAAGGGTTTCCACTTATTGTTTCGGTATTGTTAGGAACGTGAAGATATTTTTATCCCCATTTAAGTATCATTTTTAAAATTATTTAGTGTCACAACGCCCACTTGCGAGGGAAGTTCTGAGTAAAGCCTTTACAGGGTTTTTGTAACTGCTGCGACCTACTTTAATGTAAACGTAGTATTTCTTACTCAATGTTATTAGGTCGTGCTGCAATATCTTGACTCTTTTTGTAATTGTAAATATGGTTTTACGTGTACGCAGGGCATATAATAAAGACTAGTCCACTGGATCACGCTAAATTAACAAAAACCGCAAAATAGCAATTTACGCTTAGACATTGAACTTGAAATAATGTATAAATACAGAATCTGTATGACATTAATTTTATTGCAGTTTTATTATCATCTCCTGTGTTAATTTCGATGTGGGTTAGCTTCGACTACAATTGTTATAATACCACTTGACCTGGCCTTCTTATTCACACAATTTACTCCAATCGTAACTACTTTAAATATAATATCAACAAGCTTCCAACCCTTATTTACTACTAAGATCTCATTTACTTCCTTTCTTCGACATAAATAAAGCCTGTTATCCATTTTGACCGAAATATTTTCGTTTTATGAGTCTTTTATTGAAATTGCCCGGCGCTAGTTTAACGCCTGCTGGAAAATAATAAATCCCCATAAGGCATGCTTCTGTTCAAAATGGTATTCTAAAGTGATTTATATGTAAATTTAATATAAAATTGTACAAACTTTAGTATTCCCAAGGCACAAAGCTTATGCTTTAGTCCATTTATTGTTTTAAACTTGAGTAACCATCTGCAAATACTAAGGTACGTATCAGATTATAATAAAATTTTTATAGTTAATTTCTAACGTTTTTGCTTCAACTCCACTGTTGTAATTTGAAACGCCGTTAAAATTACAACAAAAATTTTTGCAATCCGCTGAATTTGTAGTATATTTCAATCAGGCCGAGAATGAAACAAAATGTCAACCGTTATTTAAATTCGGATGTTTGAAAGAATTTCCACGATTAAATAATTAGACATTTTAATCCTTAAAAGACAGAATGAGATTTAACAAAGTTGCCCAGCGACATATACAACTAAAATAAAATAATTAAAATCTAAAAAACGGAAGCTCAAGATATTTGATAGTTAAAGTAACGAACAGCTAGAGGTAGGCGGCAACATTCGTGGAAAGCAGTTGGAGCCCTAGGTGTGAGGAGATAGCTGAATTGGAGGCGTTTTCGGAGCGGCGGAGCTACATGAGTCGTTCAGCAAGTCATCAGCGGCTTGTAACTGCAGTCTAACGGAGAAAGAAGAGCCCAGTCATCGTGGGACTTGCTGTTTCCATCGCAAAAGCAAGAGAAAGGTCAGGAAAGTTTATGATAGAAGATTGAATTTAGTCCTCTAATAGTTTACGTGATACTTGGTTTGCCATACGCCTCCCCTTATTTCTTGGTGCAGCTGCTCCAATTTCCAGTCCCGTCTTTAGCTCCCCTGTACATTTCTCTTAACATTTTTCGGTCTACGGGTTCAGTTTCTTCTCTGTATTTTTATTCACAATCCACAGCTGCGAACCGTAGAGTACTGTAAGACGTATCACTGTTCTGTATAACCGTAATTTGCTTCAATTTCACCATCTCACTCAGTGCACCGGCGCGCCTGCTGCCTTTTCCATCCTCTTATATATTTCAGAGTCTTCTTAATTTTCATTTGTGGTAGTTACTCAATATGGTATGTCGTATTTTTATTCATCCGCACTATTAAATTCCTTTTCTTAATTTCTTATTTGTTGTGCTCTAGCAATCATACGGTTTAGCTCCTCTTTGAACCTTGTTAACAATGTAATTTCATATGTGTATACCATGCATAAAACCGTTGTCAACGGGGGATCTTTTTGTCTTAATCCTGTTTTCACCGCAAAGTGTCTAAAAGATACCCGTTTGCAACTATCTTGTTTTGTGTGTTCTGTAACGCCATCGCCACTAATCTAGAGATATCGAGTTTTGTCGGTGCCTCACAGATCTTACTTCTGATATGACACACCTGCTTAAAGTCAATAAATATGATATGAAGTTCAATGCTATAATTACTAAAAATACATTATTTCCTTTTTCCAAATTCCCAACAAAATTCTTCAATATCTCACACGCCAACCAAATAATTTCTATTATTTCGTGCAAATTACAAAGTTTTATATACAAAATGCATGACGTGATATAAATACAAATAATATTTTAATAATGATAAATGTCATTGCATGTGAATTGAGTCGTAGTGACCGAGTTTCTGTATTCCGTGAAGAGTGTGTCGCACCCTAATAACATACCTAAGCCAAAAGTAGGAAGTTATGAGCTAGTATTTGGATAATAGTATACTACCTCAGTCCAAAGCTCGACCAGAAATCGATTTTTAGTCACATGTAAGCTTAAATCGTAATGTATGTAATGGAATGTTTCATTCGTTCTCATATTTACAACGATAAAGAGACAATAAATTATTATGAGCATGATAGCAACCTCTTCATTACATTATAGCACATTTAATACTTCCATTATTTGAAAATAACACAATTCAGAAGCTATAAACAAGTAATTACTATTCATTCATTCAAGAAAGAGATACAAAATTGGAACAATAATAATAAGTTACGTATCAAATATCAAACGAATCGCTAGAAGCGTTTGTCTGTTACCAATAAAAAGTTTCTTTTCAAGAATTTGACGTTCCAATCTGTTCAAACCGAGAATTTTCAGCTACAGGTTCAGTTAAAACAGTTTGATTTGACTTGTTGTACAGCCCTTTTAGTTACACCTTATATATGCTTAAATAAAACTCCCAGGTAGACATCTGCGATCCATAAGCGTGACTTAAGTAGCAGGTGCGTATACGCCCAGTTCATTCGCACATGCGATTAACATCGGTCCCCACGTTAATGTCTTATGACGTCACTTAAGACAGACGTTATTGCTGGCATGGAACGAAAATTCTAGGGAAGTTTTTGAACTTTCTCTAATGTAATTGCATTTCGAGCCGCCAGTATTTAAATGCGCTTGGTTGGGACTGAAAATGCAGTCAAGTCAAGAATTATGTTAAAATGGTATTCATCTAGCCGGGAAAATAAAACGCGCTCGTTTTCTAAATTAAGAGTTAAAGTCGCATCCCAGCCTCACCTATAGAAAAAAATTACTGATGATGCAGTTTTCAAGAAACCCATAATGGAAATTAATGAACACTTGTAAAACTGATCTCAATTGTGAGCTTTGGCAAAAATTGAGCACGGTAATAAATGGCCCAGCAATTAGCTTAACAACAGATTAGCGATAGGCATCGCCTATTGGTGGGGCTAAAAATTAAAAATAGCTCTTTAACCAGCTTACATTTTTACGCAATCAACGTCACAAATCGTTGTATAAATTTATGTCAGATTTTTCAATTAAAGGAATAACTACTAATAATTTCTATGTAGAACGATTAATCCCTTTGAATTACGTTGTTAAAATACCTGTTTAAACTTTGTTTAAACACACATAAATTTTAATAACAAAATTTACGAAGCCAGTCAGAAGTTCGAAATGTAATTCTGATTTCATAAACAAACAGTTTTAACCTCCAGTTTTACTTCATAATTTCGCAAGTTTATACGTAATTTATATCTGTTTTAATCTTGAATTAAAACAGGCAAAATTCAGTTCCCATTTACGAAACCTTAAACGAATATTGTTTCGCCAACATTAAGTGAAAATGCAACTCGGCGACCTAGAAAGCCAAGTTCAACGCTCAGCCCGCAAACCGATGCGGAAATATAAAAGCTTATCATGCTGAGTTGCGGTCTTTGCGGACCTTTAAACGCGTTCTATTACACTATTATGAACTTTGATATTGTTACTGCGTTAAGCATTTTTAGTTTTATATAAATACTAGTCTATTTTCATAATAAAAATCAATCTGCATTTAATGTTTGATTCATTCACTACCCTTTCTAAGCCATAATATTCACGGGGCATGAGGCTGTGCTCCAGGGGTTAGTGTCTCTACTGCCGTCCGTTTCAAGTACCATTGACTACATTGGTTTAAAACGTAAACACAGTCTTGTTTACGTGCTTGACGGATAGAATCAGCGCAAAGTAACGGAGTCCTGATACAGCCTCTCAGGCATCTCTGTTCATGGTCCTTCGAGCCGGATCTGTCTCCAACTAACGAAAAAACACATCCCGAGAAGAAGACAACATCTGCCAACCACCCAGTTCCCAGAAAATGGCCAACAACATGGAGGAATTCAACAACTTAGCTATCGCCCAAGAAGAGCTCGCGCAGAAGATAAAGCAAATATTATCCAACAGCAAAAAGAACCCTGCCAGCCGAAAAAATGAAGCCTACATCGCCAGTCGCAACAAGACGCTGGACGAACTTTGGAACACTGCAACTGAGAATCATGCAAAATTGGGGCAGCTAAGTATTCCAACTCATAATTATTTTAAAACAGGGTATTACGACCAAATTAAAGCCATATACGGCGAAGCAAAAAGTTACTTGCAGAGCTGTTCAAAAGCAACGGAAATTTCCAACCCCTCCGCAAGCAGAACACAAGAGGAAATGGTGGCTAACCCCGAGCAAAAGGTTCGTATCCGAAAACTGCAGATTCGGATCCAGAATTTTAAGCAAGCGATGGACGACGCCGAGCTAACACAAGAATTAAGGAGGCCCGCCATCACGACAAGGGAATTAAGAGAAAAATGGGATCGTGTGGTCGAGATGGACGAAAAAGTTATGTCAAACGACATGGCTTCAGAACAAATGCACTTCAGTCCTGAATATACTACGTTGGAAGACAGGTACAGAAATTTAATTATTTTATTGCAAGCGCCAACAAGGAACGAGCAAGCAGCAGCCATCTCGCTTCCTCAAGTCAAAATCCCCATATACGAGGGAAATTATGAGGAATGGGCCACTTTCAAGGACCTGTTCACCAAATTAGTAGATGACAACCAGAATATGGACGATGTCATCAAGATGCAATATTTAAAGACGCATCTTAAGGGAGAGCCAAGCCGACTGATCCAGCATCTAGCTGTTACCCAAGCAAACTACAACACCGCCTGGAATCTGCTGCAACAAAGGTATCAAAATAATCGCCTTATTTTAACTAAATTGCTAGATACCATATTCGATCTGCCGGTCCTCTCCAAAGAGTCAGCCCAAGGGTTAAAACGATTGCACGACTCCATCAAGGAATGTGTGGAGGCAATCAAAAATTTAGGCATCTCCACGGATAGTTGGGGTCCGTGGATTAACAGAGCTATCGCTCGAAAATGGGATCCTGAAACCAACAAATTATATGAACAGTCGCTTCAATGTCCAAATGAAGTCCAGGATCACCAAAATTTAATGGCTTTCCTGCAAGTGCGGTTCCAATCTCTAGAATCCATAGATGGAGCTCGAAAGCCCACGCAGGAAGGACCACAGAAGAATTACGCTTCCGCATCCCTAAATTGCAAGCTGTGCCATGGAAATCATTCCATCGACAACTGTAGTCAATTCCAGAGGCTACCTACCCATGAAAAACTAGAAGCAGTAAAAACCAATCGATTGTGCTATCGATGCTTGCGGCACGATTCAAATATTCCATGTCGTGCCTATTTTAATTGTAGGATCTGTCGCTTCCCGCATCATACTCTGCTTCATAAGGCGCAGCCACCATCAAGGCCGCTCCCTGCCCAAAGGATGAGAACGTCAGCTCATGCAGCAGCTATGAAGACTTCCAACGCTCCAGAAAAGAAGCCGAAGTCGGACATCATCACCGCCAATGTAGGCGCACAGGAGAGCCAAGTTCTACTTGCCACAGCAATGGTTCAAGTAAAGGCAGCATCCGGGATGACTCATCTACTACGAGTATTAATAGATCCCGGGTCTCAGGGGTCGTTTATCACGGAAGCATCAGCCGAATTATTGGGGTTACCCAGGACCAAAGTTCGAGCTGAAATCACAGGAATTGGGCACAGCGAGCCAAAAATTGCCAAATGGAAAATCCCAGGTTTGATCACACCTAGATTTTCAAGTAACTTTTCCCTACCTGTAAATTTACTAATACTTCCCAAACTTACCAAAGCCATGCCTTCATCCCCTATCCCAAACATAAATATCAATTCCTGGAGCAATATTTTTATCGCCGATCCAACCTTCAACCAACCTGGCCCCATAGACATAATTCTAGGAGCCGAAGAATATTCAAAAATAATTCTAGAAGGAATCACTAAAACCAAGGATGGCATCTTAGGACAAAATACCGAGCTGGGCTGGATCTTATCTGGAACCATTGGAAGACAACATAACGAAATCATTAAAGTCAACACCATGGTTGCCAAAATCGAAGAAGATGAGCAGTTACAAAAATTCTGGAACATAGAAGAAGTTTCCACTAAGCGAAAAATTTCCCCAGACGACCAGGTATGTGAGAATAAATTCACAGACACAGTGCAACGAGACCAGGATGGCAGATACATAGTCAAGATTCCATTTAAGCAAACTCCAGAGAGCATGGGAAAATCCAAACCTTCGGCATTGGCAAGATTACTACATCTGGAAAAGAAGCTGAGACAAGACCAAGATCTAGAAATCCAATACAAGAAATTCATGCAAGAATATCTAGATCTAGGACATATGGAAAGAGTAGAAAAGAAGCAAGAAAACAATGGCAAGTATTACATCCCACACCACGGCGTAATTCGAGAAGCAAGTTCATCAACGAAGCTCCGTGTCGTCTTCGACGCTTCGAACAAGGCATCTTATGGAAAGTCCTTAAACGAAGTCATGTATGCTGGACCGAAACTTCAGCAAGAACTGGTCGACATTCTACTCCGATGGAGAACTCACAAGGTCGTCTTCTCTGCGGACATTGAGAAAATGTACCGACAAATCAAGATGGACAGCCAAGACCAGGAGTATCAACGAATCTTATGGAGATTCGATCAATCACAGCCAATCAGGGAATACAGGTTATGCACCGTCACGTATGGAACCGCATCAGCTCCCTATCTGGCCATCCGAACCTTGCACCAATTAGCAGAGGACGAAAAATCTTCTTTTCCATTAGCAGCGGAAGTTGTGAAGAGAGATTTCTATGTGGACGATGTACTCTCCGGAGCCGACACTTTAGAAGAAGCAATCAAGCAGCAAGGTCAGTTAATTTCCTTATTAAAACGTGGAGGCTTTACCCTACATAAATGGTGCAGTAATGAATTAGCCATCATACAAGAACTACCCGAAGAATTGAAGGAGCAAACCTATCTCGAAATAAGTGAGGACGGCTTAAAGAAGTCATTGGGCGTTCACTGGTCTCCATATGAAGACGTGTTTTGCTTCAAGGTGGATGTGAAGCAAAAGGGATCCACAAAACGCAGCATATTATCCGAAGTCGCTAAAATTTTCGACCCTTTGGGTTGGTTAGCACCCATCATCATCACTGCTAAACTACTCATCCAAGAGCTATGGCTCGAAAAAGTCAAGTGGGACGACCCAGTCTCAGAATGTATCCACGGCAAATGGGAAACATTTAAATCTCAACTCAAATCAGTAGAAGAAATTACTTTACCAAGGTGGCTTTTTACCAAAAGGGAAGCCCAAATGGAACTACATGGATTCTGTGACGCTTCCGAAAGAGCTATTGGAGCCGTGGTCTACTCCAGAGTCATCACGTCATCAGGCCAATCCAAAGTATCATTATTAATAGCCAAATCCAAGGTGGCACCAGCTCGAGCAAAGGCAACCCTACCCAGACTAGAACTCTGCGCAGCAGTACTACTTTCTAATCTATTACAACGGGTAATTACAGCACTGGACATTCCTAAGGTATCTATCTTCGCCTGGACCGATTCCATGGTCACACTAGGTTGGATTAAGGGAGATCCCAGTAAGATGGAAGACATTCGTCGCCAACCGCGTAGCCGAAATCAACCACCTGATTCCGGCCCAACATTGGAACCACGTCAAGTCAGAAGAAAATCCTGCAGACATCATCTCCAGAGGTACTAGTCCAGGGAAATTAAAGGAACATAAACTATGGTGGGATGGTCCAAGTTGGTTAATTAACAAAGAGTTATGGCCGTGCCAACCAGACACCGCCACAACCAATGAAGAAGCAAAAGGTTACACTGTGCATCAAGCCACAGTTCATCAAGACGATAACGAGATTATTCATCGCTTCTCGTCTCTGACAAGAATGGTACGAGTTGTGTCCTATTGCCGAAGATTCATCAACAAGTGTAGGCGTCTTCCCATTCAACCAGGATGTCTATCAGTTAAAGAAATGGAAGACACCATCCTCACACTCATCAAGGTCGTCCAAGGAAGTGATCCTATTTTGAAGGCAACAGGATCTCAACTCCAAAAGAGAAAATGTGTGGACTCCAACAACAAACTCGCAAATCTCAATCCATTCATCGATCAACATGGAATCGTACGTGTTGGAGGAAGACTAGAAAATTCGAACCTATCCTACCACGAAAAACACCCAATTATCCTTCCTTATTCGATCACATTTCCAAATTAATAATCCATGAGGCACATTTACGCACCTTACACGGTGGCACTCAGCTCACACTGTCCTATGTCCGAAGAAAATATTGGATCATCAACGCAAAGAAAGCCGTCAGTTCCAGCATCAAGAAATGCTTTCGATGCATCCGATTCAAAGCAGAGGCAGCCCAGCAATTAATGGGGAATCTTCCACCATCAAGAGTTAATTCAACCCCGCCATTCTTCCATTCAGGAGTGGACTATGCCGGTCCAATACAAATCCGAACATCTAAAGGAAGAGGGCATTCTTCATCCAAGGGATACATTGCTGTTTTTGTCTGTCTATCAACCAAGGCAATACACTTAGAAGCTGTCAGCGACATGACAACTAACAGCTTCCTAGCAGTCTTCAGGAGGTTCATCGCCCGAAGAGGACGCTGTGCACATCTTTATAGCGACAACGGAACGAATTTCGTTGGAGCAAGGAAGGTCTTGGACAAGGAAATCCGTCAAGCAATGGAAGGCCCAGTTATCCAAGAAAATTTATCCACCATTGGTACTCAATGGCACTTCATCCCCCCAGTAGCCCCACACTTCGGAGGAATATGGGAAGCAGGAGTAAAATCAATGAAGCATCATCTGAAGAGAACCATTGGCAACGCTACTCTAACATTCGAAGAATTAACAACTTTGCTTTGCCAAATAGAATCCTGCTTAAACTCACGTCCTCTGTGCCCACAAGGCAACAATATTGAAAACACCTGTGCATTGACACCAGGCCATTTCCTGATAGGAAGAGAGATAATCTCACCACCGGACCCAATCAGCACACCAATATCTACAAATCTGTCAAATCGCTGGAGATTGATCCAAAAAATCAAGCAAGATTTTTGGAAATCATGGAGCTCAGACTACCTTCATGGATTGCAGCAAAGAAACAAATGGAAAAAACCGGTGGAGAATATAAAAGTTGGTGACCTGGTGCTAATCAAAGAAGAAAACATTAATCCTAGTAAATGGCCATTAGCGAGAGTTGCCGACATTCATCCTGCAACCGATGGATCAGTACGAGTAATAACCATCCAGAAATCAGGAGGACATCAATTAAAACGTTCCATAGGCAGTATCATTCCATTACCAAATAACGAAGAATCGCAGGAACCAGAGCCTGAAGAAAAAATTTCGGCCAACAGCACCCACACACAATCATTCCCAGCACCAAAGAAAACTGTCACGTCCAAATGGAAAATGTTTCTACTAATATTTACTCTCCTTACTACAAATACATCGAGTAAGGCAGAATTCAACATACAAAAACCAGACAGCGGGTACTATGTAGAGCATATTGGACACGGGAAGATTGAACGAGGAACATTCAGGATCGAAATCCAGTTCGAGAGGGGGAAGATCGAAGAAGACTTCGAAACAGTTACCGACATGGTGGACAAATTCGACGACCTCTGCAACTCTCCGAAAGAACTGTCCGAAGACACGTTATGCAAGACATTGGTGCATCATCTTCTGGAACAAAAAAGGCATATGGAATGGATTAAAACTGGCATGGAAGATATCATAGCAAGACGAGAGAAACGAGGAGTGCTTGGGACTGTACTAACGTCAATTTTCGGAGTAAATGACGAGGTCTATCAAGATATTGACAGACTCGACAAAAATCAACAGGAATTAATAAAAATGGACAGTCAACAATCCAAATTCTTGCTGTCAGCACTTTCAAGATTTAATGAGACCGAAGAACGAATCGATCAGAAACTGGAACATTTCCAAGAGAAGCTGAACCAAGGAATCAGGGCGATCAACAACATGGACAAGTGGTATAAGGCAACCGACTCCAACCGATTAAATATCCACATCATCAGTGTCTATCAAGTCGCCACAAATGTTATTAGTGAACTGTGCAATTACCACACAAACATTTTGAACGTTCATTTCCAACAAGGTAATTTTTACGAGTTAATAACACCTGCCCAAATCAAGCAAATCCTCGCAAATGCAACAAGTAAACTCTCGCCAAATTTAGAAATTTTACCGACCCCAATCCTAAAGGTCGACATCGGACATGATGACATCTACATCAACGTCCAAGGATACTTCATCATAGTAGAAAAAACCGAATATACCTTAATCAAGGTGACACCAATTCCTCTCCAAATTAACAATGGGTCCTACTGGGTGATCGACGTACCAAAAGGGATCTTCGCTGTGGATTACAACTTACAAATGTATTTTCAAGAGACAGATGAGGAATTCAAAGAAAATCTCCAAATTACTCCAAACACGTATATCTGCAGTCCAACAGTCGTGAAAGGAATTGAAAATAACCCAAATTGCATCATTGATGATATATATCATCGAACAGAAATTAGTCAGTGCAGCCTACGAAGACATCAGATCCAGTCCATTATTTGGAAACAACTATGCATGGAAAACACCTGGATGTTCGTAGTCAACAAGCCAACCCGAATAGCTATCACTTGTAGTGGCAATAGGGAAGAAGTCAATGTCAACACTACAGGTGTAATTCAGATCTCGTCAGACTGCATCATACAAACTCCAAAGAATACGTTAACCCCCAGGCATAGCAAGAAATTCAAGATCCTCGCAGGATATTCCAAGGCCGTCAGCATCAATTTTACCAACACAATAACACCCAACTCCTTTTCAGAAATTGCAGAGGAGCCAGTTCTAAAACAATCAGACCACTTCGAGGATCTACAAACTTCACAATTGGAATTCCAGCAGCACCTAAAGGACATTACTTGGAAAACCATCCGCCACCACTCCTATCTATCCAGCGGGATAACAAGCAGCCTATTGGGAGGGGCTATTCTAATAGGAGCAGTCTACTACATTCGAAAAAGGATCAACCGAAGGAAGCATCAATCCAAACAACGCCAGTCAACCGTAGAAGAATATCCTTTAAGAACCCTTAATGTGGAAGAAACAATATAGTTTTCCTTTTCTTTTTCTTCGGCCTAAAATTGGCAATATGTTTAAACTTGATTTAAACACACATAAATTTTATTTTCTAAAATTTACGAAATCCAGTTGCATGGCCTTTAAATGCAATTTATTTAATATTGCTATCACCAATTACTAAATTTAATATGTTTAAATTAGATTAAAACTATATATTTCAGTTCAAATTTACGAAACATTATTCGTAATTTAAAAACCAGTGTTATTACACAATCGTATGAGTTAAAAACCAGGAAAACGCAATTCTGCACTTCTTGCATAATATCGACCCACAGCAGCGAGTTCAACGGGCGACCTTCGCTCGACCAGGAAATAAACCTGCACAATTGCTTATCTGCTGTTTTGTAATTTAAACACTTTGTCCTACTAAACTGTACATATGAACTTTGATATTGTTACTGCGTTAAGCATTTTTTATTTGTATAAATACTAGTCTATTTTCATAATAAAATTAATCTGCATTTAATGTTTGATTCATTCACTACCCTTTCTAAGCCATAATATTCACGGGGCATGAGGCTGTGCTCCGAGGGTTAGTGTCTCTACTGCCGTCCGTTTCAAGTACCATTGACTACATTGGTTTAAAACGTAAACACAGTCTTGTTTACGTGCTTGACGGATAGAATCAGCGCAAAGTAACGGAGTCCTGATACAGCCTCTCAGGCATCTCTGTTCATTAGTAATGGCTTTAGTGAAGAGGATGCAATATTTAGCCACCAATTCAACTAAGTTCAGGTTTAATTAATAATGGTTTTAGTGAAAAGGATACAATATTTAGCCACCAATTCAACTAAGTTCAGGTTTAATTAATAATGGCTTTAGTGAAAAGGATGCAATATTTATCCACCAATTCAACTAAGTCCCGGGATAATTAATAACGGTAACAGGTCGGGATTCGGCATTCAGGGAAATAAATGTCTCTGGGAGAATCTCTTCCTCGAATGAGCTGCGTACGTACTTTTATACGGCCGAAAGCCTCGAAGTGGGGGCGGACAGCGCGCGACGCATCTCCGCCGTTGTTTGACGTGACGTCAGTCCCTGCTTGCTTTTTATCTGTCTGGCCATTGATACGAGGTGTTTTTTATAGTAATGCTGATATAGGCGATGAATAAATTTTAAATATTGTTTTAATATTTAGGGCTTAAATTTATTATGGAGACTAGCGTTACAACTATATGTCAAAATGATGAGTATTTCAATGCAAAACTTTTAAGGTACTCAAATATAGGGCATTCCATTAAAAAAAAGGAGGTTTGATTTGCCACACTTTTTTGAGACACCCTGTATAATCAAAACTATTTTAGTAATGTGCACCACCTTCGTACCTACAACTTTTATATACAGGGTGTCCAAAAAATGGCGGATTAACTCTACGGTGCGTTACTGAGGGATGCCTTATGAACCCTGGAAAAATATGAAAAAAAATCCCTGGGCCGTATTTTCCGAAATATTTCGAAATTAATACAAATAAATCTGGCAACATTGATACTGCAACAATTTCTCAATCAAAAATGTATCCATAGTAAGTTGTTAATATGTTGGTGACACTGTAAGTCTATGTCAAATTCGAGGTTAGTAGGTTAGGTTTTGCGTCAGTTTTGACACAAACTGTCGCAAAACCTAACCTGCTAACATCGAATTTGACATGAACTTACAGTGCCACCAACATATTATTCATACAACAAATATTTCAATGCCAAGCTTGATTTCGTATATTATTATTGTACAAAGCCTGTTTGCCATATTTAGTAATTGACAAACTGAACAGGAAATCAGTTTTTTAAAATACTTAAATATTGAAAACAATTTAGTTAAATCCCAAGAATATTAAAAAACAGATATTTTAATAAGTCCCATATATATTTGACACTATAATTATACACTAGTTATTTAAATAAATGGATTTCATTACCCACCTTTGACCAGAAATATTTCGAAAAATACGGCCCAGGGAATTTTTTTCATATTTTTCCATGGTTGATTAGGCATCCCCAAGTAACGCACTGTAGAGTTAATCCGCCATTTTTTGGACACCCTGTACACAATATTCATGTAACTCTCATAGTTTTAGATATACCTTCCACCCCCGCTTCGTTGGCGGATCCTGTATACGATTTAGGCAAATAAATACAATTATATTTACAATTGTCGTTTTTTATTAAAGAAGCAATATTGCACACCGTGTGATGTGTGTGTTTTTGCTCATAAAACAGTTATATGATAAAATTTAAACATGTCAGGTTGGCCGAGCGGTATAAGGTGCTAGATTTAAGCTCTGGTCCCCCAAAGGGAGCGTGTGTTCTAGCGCCACACCTAACAGATGACACTACCTGACAAATTTACTCCAAAGTTACAACCACTAATTTTTGCAGATAGCCGAGATGATATATTTAGAAAAGCAAAATCATCACACTCTTAAGCAATGATGTCACTGAAACATTTGCTAAAAAATAATGAAGGTCATTGACCCCTGCAACCTCATTAACTACATCCGACAAAAATTCCCAGACAATCACGTAACCCCCACATCTGGCACCTCAAAAAATTGCCACGAGCAGTCCTCGGGGCCACCCCCCGCCGACTTCAGGTTTTCTGATCACCCCTTACCACCTCTTCGTGACCTTGAAAGGCATGACAAGGTTACGCTTCGGATGGGCACGCCATTCAAGTGGTCCAGAGCCCGCCTAACTTAACTACTCAAGAGGTAGATTAACATGTTAAGGAGAAGAACAACGCAGAGAGTGTAAGTAGCTATAATAAAATACGTAGTAATACACAGATTACTTTCAAGGAAAAGCGAGGGAACATTTAAACACCGAATTTAGAAAACTAGAAAGATTAAATAACGATGGGAGCCGGACGCCGTAGCTCAGTGGTTAAGCATTCTGACTACTGATCTAAGGGTCGCGAGTTCGATCCCCGGTCCCGGTGAGGTTTTTAAAAATTAAAAAAAATCGGATGAGAACCTCTACAGAATGAAGACCCAGGAAAACGTGAAGACTGAGTGGAACTAGATTTCCAGTTGTTAGTTGTAGAATAGCCGCTCAGAATGATCAATCGCCGAAAAGGACAAAATTCACTTTGGGACATAAAGCGCAGACAGATACCTAATTATAAAGAAATGTGAAATTATTTGTATTAACGGTTAATGGTACCTATCTATAATTTATTATTTATTAAATTTTCCTCCCTGTAGAATGTTGCAATTCCAAAATTTCGTTTATGTAATTATTTTTTCTTAGGTATTCTGTAATAATGTAACTTCTGAACAGTCCCCAAATATATTAACCAATTTACAGTTCCTCAATTTCTCAATGCATTTCACATGTCACATCTCATAAAAATTACGTCAAATAGAGCATGTGCGATCCAATACTTGAAATTTCTAACAGACACCTGTTGATTCTAAATTTTACGCAATTTTAGTTCCGCAAATTGACTGTTGCCAATAAATTTCCAAAATCTATTCCTTATATATTAACATCCAATATTGCAATTCTGAACGCACCATTCGACCGTAACTTAAGACGACAGATTTCTCACAAAACTGATACAAGTTAAGCGATACGAAGGTCAACTGATAAGAAATTAATAACAATAATAACATTTGCGTTTACTCTTTACGAAGTCGCACCTGAGCAAGAAGTAAGAACAACGTATTGAAATTTTGGGAAAATCGGGTGTTAACAACATTTTTACAGCATTGGTGAAACGCTGAGTTGTATATTAAAAAGCGCGCCAAGAGAAAAGGTAACTAAGTCGTTTTCAAATATCTAGTATCTTAACCTATAACTTTCTTTCTTGTAGTTCACTATGTCTAATTGCGAGCTGAACAATATTTTGTTAGAAACTTCTGGTGACCAGATTCAGGAGTGCAGAAATTACGACTACAGACGATAGACGAATGCAATTGAGTTTAGATTTACCTGTGGGAAAGTTACTGTAATATCAACCAAATTTACATACATAAGTGAGTATGATTAGTATTGATAAATAGGTATATACCTACTTTGCTATCTTTAATAATTGGCTGTGTTATGAGTGACTCAAACTAGTTAATTAATTTCTGTTACATAATGCTGCTTAATAGTACATTACGGAACTTACGTAACATTTAGAAAAGTGATTGAATGAGTACCTATGGCAGTTTTGAGAGAAGCGTTAGCAACTAAGTAGGTAAACAGCCACACGTGTTTAGTAAAACCACTTTTCTAAATCGTACCGTACGAAGACTAGTTTTTGCATTTCATATAGAAAGTATTATATCAAACTGACATTAAATGTTAAAATATTACCAAGCTGAGCAGAACTCATTTTTATGTACAGAAGTACAATAAGCAGCTCCAGTTGATGTTCAGTCAAGTGGTGCTACTTTCTAAATTTAAGTAATTGTATTTTTAATATGTATGCCGATTAAAAATTTAAAAAAAAGTTGCTATTTAGTAATGGTTGATGTGATTTAAAGTACTGCTTTACCAAAGGATTTTGTATGTAGAGATATAGGTCATTACCATATGAAATGTGCAAAATAGCTATTTATGTTACAAGTGTTAGAAAGACATCATTTGCTTGCGTATGTGCATTGCAGAACGAGAAGAAGTCGAGCTGTGTAATCACACAAGTAAGGAAATTATGTGTTTTCCTAGGCGTTACATACAAGATTTTATCTATTTTTGAAGTGCAAAAATCAATTTCATTTCCTAATTCAAAGAAAAGTAAGCTATTTCTCATGAAAATAGATAAACAAAATTATAGTAGGTAGTCGGATAATGCTGTAGAGGTGGCAGAGAGGCACGAGCTTCAGGTTCTGGGCCAGTATCTCCAACAACCATAAAAATCTTGGTTTGACTATCACAATTTGCCAGTCCGGCTTTGGCAAATCTTGGGCTCTTAATGCCGAAACCTCCTCAAAGATGAGAGGCGGGTGCCTTTCCATTGGGGATGGTAACAACAACAATGCTGCTAGTACCTAATTGTAAAAATATCTTTACAATATATTTTTTCTTTAAATTAGCTTTACCGTACAAGTTTTCATTATGCAAATTAATCAGACAAATATCTAAATTAGAAACGTATATTTAACTTTTAAAATATAATCAACGATGGTACCAATTTACAATTTTTGCAGCATGTTTTCAACTCACTTTTCTTGTATGTTTCAGGCAGACAGGTTTTCTTTGCACAGTTAACACACATAGTGCTTTCTTTTTTTTAAGAGAAGAAATTCAATATTTGTAGTAAATGGATCTAACCATTTTAGCTCATGTGTATATGGATAGACATTTTTAATAAAGAATGTTTGATCACCTTTAGGGCTCAAAATGCATATTTTAAAAATTGACAATTTTGTTTTTTCATAGTTACAGCTGCTCAATGTACATAAGAATGTTATAACACATGTGTGAGAATATTACATATTTTGGATATTATTTTACGGGTCTTGGTAGCGCTCTTACTCAAAAAACTATGTAAAAAAAGTGTAAAACTGACATGTACGTACAAGTGCATATAAAGAATTTTTAATAAGAAATTTACAATTAATGACAACTAAACTGCTGTTTTACACTCTGATCAGCTAGAAAAGATAAAACAATTCTACTATTGCTGCTGAGTGCATATTGTTCGTAAGTTGTATTGCTGTATTGTTACTAAATGAATACACTTTTGTACTTCTTATTGTATAATTTCAGAACTCTCTGTATAGGAAATAAAGTAATAGTGATAAGTTTTTCAAAATATGTGTGGTAATATTTGCACTATAAATATTATTTCAAATTTTAAACAAGTCTTTTTAATGCTTGCTGTTTTTATATGAAGAACTACAGTGTATTGAAATAGTATAAATTAGTAGGTATGACGACCCGGTGTAAAATCAAACCCAGGTACCCGAAAACAATACCTGGGTACTCTTGGGTACCCGAAATATATAACAAAAATGTCTGAACATCTGAGATGGCTACAATCTTCCTTTTACGCCGGGAGTTTTAGACTGAACTAAATTGAAATAGTACCTACTCACCAATTCAAACTGCAAGTCGTCTGTTATTCGTAAATATTTTTACACTTCCAAGTGCTATCAAATTCAAGTAATAAGTGACTTTATCCGAAATTGGTAGCAGCATCAACATCACCCAGATGATGTTTATGTTACTATTGGCGGGTTGAATATTTCCGTGAAGCGGATTTATTGCCGTATAATTAAGAAACAAGAAACAACATGTGGTATGGGATGGGGTGATCCTTGTTATTTCTGCATGGTTATGTTTTTCTAGAGCTTATTTCTATTGTTTTTAAATTTTTATCATCTCCGAAAAAGGTTGATTTTCTTGAAATTACATAATTTACTAAACGGGTACCCAGGTTCTGAAAATATTCCCGGGTTGCCCCGGGTACCCGCTAACATCCCTATAAATTAGTATGCTCAGACAACACTTGTATTTAATGCAGTGTCAATGGTCTCCATGCCAGCATCTAAGTACAAACAATTGGATCAATTTGCAGGGCTTAATAATATCAAGAAAGAATTTGTTAATTAAATTAAACTACTACTGAATGGTTCGACAATGTACACAGGTGTGCGCAGATTGATTTCGCCTAATACAGGCAGACCTCGCCCTTCGCAGCTTTGCGGTTCACTGATTTGATTTTATGCGGGGCACCTTTGTGCTCCCACTTTAATTCGGTGTTAAAATAAACAAAAGCGCTTAAAAATTTGTTTACTAATGAATAATATGTCATAAGCACCAACGTTTTGATGAGCTTTTGTTTATTTTAACAGCGATTTAAAGTTAACGTCAGATTAGTGACCATAAGACCGACATACGTAAATAAAGCAGACGTATGCGGTTTATGTCATGAACAAGTAAATAACATTATTTATCACGAACTTGTAAACACACTTATCGAGCTTATTCCTTTGAATCTCTTATTACCAAATTGGACCTGAAATAAATTATAAAATTATATCTTGAATAAACAAATGGACATTCGAGCTCTAGATTCAAGTGGCAGACTTATGTTACGTATGCAATTTTAGTTCAAGCTTTACTGTCTTCTCGAGCGTTTTTGCCGAAAATTCAATTGAGTTTAATTTTTAAAACACGGAAAACCATGTTGTCAAAGCGTAAAGTTTCTGCTTCAGATTTGCCATACAAAAAACGCAGAAAAGTTTTGGTTTTTTGAGGTTGCATAGTATAAATAAATCTAGTTAATGGAACCTAACCCCAGTTTTTATCATTTATGTTTACTTGTGCATTGCGGTTTTGCGCTTCGCGGCATTCTTCTGGAATGTAACCCCCGCGAACAGCTAGGTCTGCTTGTAATTTATGGCTGCAATAGAAAAGTGAAACATTCGTTACTTTTTAATACAGTCTCCCTTTATTCCAACACATTTTTCAAATCGATGAATTAACTAACAATTAACTAAACCCCTATATAAAAATTCAGATCTCCACTCAAAATGCATTAAAATGACAACTGCAGATTATTGTTGTTGGAAAATTTTCTTTCCTAAAGGGAAGCCTTCACATCAGGTAACAGAAAATAGTTGCTAGGGCAGCAGCCGCACTGTGAACCTGGTCATTGTCGTGCAACAACAGCTTTTCGCATTGTTTTCCCTTGTCTTTGATACGTTCCATTTTTGAACAACGGAGAGAAGTTTGAGGACCCATCTTGCACTGTCTTTACTTATCTGGCGATGATCTTTGATTGGACAATAAACAGTAGTACTCTTTAAATGGCCCGGCCGTGCTGCAACTGCTCATACTTTTTAACGGTAATCACTGAATTCCTCTTCTTCGATGATGGAGACTGGTTCTGGTGGCAAGCACATCATGTCACTTTTGCACTGTGGCATACGAAGGTGACATATCACAGTACACATCATTTAAGTGTTGTTTAATTTCAACGGGTGTTTGACCTTCTTTGGAAAGAAACTTTGAGATTGAATTTTTGATTTTTGTTTGAAATTATAACCACATTATGTTTAATTTTCTGTAACTAGGCAACAATAACAAACACCATTGTGACATTTTCAGTGCGAACAATTGAAACCCTGAAGAATATAGAACCTTCAAAATTGTGTGGCTATCGTGATCGGAAATAGCTTAGGCTAATTCTTTATGGGGCATACCTCGCATCACTTCTTTATTTTGTGTGGTACTATACAAGACAAAAAAAAAACTGGGACAGTTAATGTGGTCTGTTGTGAAGGTGACTGCCTTAATATGTATAGTTGCTAGGTATTTGTAACTCAGTCATCAATTTATTTAGACGTTCCTATGAAACAAAATTGTTATAGTAAATGTAACTGTTTCAAGCCTCATTTAAGCTAATCAAATAATGCCAAATTCTCTATCAAGAGTTGTCCCAGTTTTTTTTGTCTTGCATAGTACATATTGAAGCAATTTGCATAACTTTTTGCAATCTCGTAGCATTAGGTTTAGAATTATTCTGCAATTCCAAAAAATGAAATGGTGTCTAGAAGTTGAAATATATTTCTGTCATTAACTAAATTAGCTAAAAAAATTGCACCACTTAAATTTATTGTAAATTAAAAATAACTGGAGGTTGCTTTATATTATTTATTTGATATAAAAATGGTAAAATAACATTGTAATATATATTTATTGTCATTTAGCTCTTATATTTTCTGTGTGCACTACAATCTCTTCCAGTGCAACTTGCATTTATTTTTAAGGATGCTTCAGTAATTTGAACCTGAATAAAAAAAGATACGAAAAAGCACCAACTAACCATCCTGTATCTTGAAATGGACACGTTTCCATGTTTACTTACCAAAGATGCACGAAACACATAGGCTCATCCTGGTTTGTTACATATTTTACAATAAAAATAATATGGTGTTTAATGATTCTTTAATTGGTGTATTCTGCCCATATTTTTGCATGTTTTTGATCCTGTTAAGAGAAAAACTAAAATGCTTCACTATCTAAAAACCCCTTAGCCAATTTTAGTGAAACTTTGAAGGTTTACTGGTGGTATTAATGATCATGTTTTGGCACACTTAGATTTAAATTATTTATTCCAGGGGCGACTGTTTTTTTATAACTTTAATACTCTGTATCTCAGAATACAAAGCATTTCCGAATCTGTGATTATTAGGACTTTTTTGTTTGTATTGATGAGATCTGTAAGTGGGTAAAATATTCGAACTGTTTTTTTTAACGCCCTGTATATATTGCAACGGCTCAATGCTTGAGATGCATATTTTAATTAGTATTTGCCCTACTATTTCTTTCAAATCAATTATGTTAAATTTTACTTTTTAATAATTATTACAGTTGAGACTCTCAGGGTGGTTCGCCAATCTAGTTGTCTATTTTAGATATTCAAAATTTTTATATGAATTGTTACTTCAATGACTATGAAATGTCAATTTGACTTTTAACCAATATAACAACACAAGACTATCAAAATTGATAAATATACTTTCTTTTTCACAAATCAATGATTACCTCACCAATGTAAGTATTGTATTCTGTTTATTTCACTCTTTCTTTTATTGTCTGTTATTCAAAATGCTTTTATATGAATAATTAAAACAAACCTGACCATTCCTTAAGCCTTCACTGCTAGTATCCAAAACCACAGTTCCCAATGTCTACAGCACCCGATGTTCACAACCCTTCAACCAATATCCAACCTGTCTAAACCCTGGCTGTCCGCATAAACTGGTCCTGTTCCCCTTTAGTAATGTTACTGTCACCTTAACAGATTCCTGGTAAGTTTCAGTATTATAGATGATCCCAAGCTAATCTTCTTTATTCCTCAGCTCGTACTCCGTATACAGCAACACCTACAGGACTGTCCAAATCATGCAGTTACTTCAACACCTTCCTTCTAAATAATTGACTTGTCTTCCATGTATTCACCAACCTCAGTCACGAACACCAATTATATCTTGCATGTATCAATAAATCCAAATCTATTCAAATACTGCAGTCTTCTGGTTATTTCTATCTAATTAACTGTATTGCACAATCTCTTCACCGATTATGTACTTGTATCACTTCAAAATTACTTTCTCATATTTTTGCACCAAGTAGATTTGTTAAAAGCCCTATTATTTGTATACCAACAAAATATTTATACAATTAAGGCATAATTTCAAATGTTTTATTATATCAAAAAAGAGTTTTCAAAATTCTGTATACATTTTATGAGTTTGTTATTCTTACTGCCTAAACAAAATTTTTTATCTCTCGTAGTTACAATTCTTCTTGCCTTCTTAAAAATATTAAATGTCCTATTATTACATGCTACAATTCCTTATTATTATAGCAAGCACATTTGTCAAATGTAACCTTGGCTTGAACTTTATTAATATTGAACTCATCCATCAAAATTGAATACTCAATTGCTATTTAATTATCAAATTACCTTACTAATTGTCTCAATTAATTTTTACCATTCATTTTGAAATTAACACCCAATCTTATTTAAACCCCTCAACATTTGATTGTCTGAATCTTCCAAATTTATCATTTTTATATTTTTATTTTGAAACTACCCTAAGTGTATCATAACAATATGTACTTTTTTCCAACTCATACAGGTATTTCACTAGAACGCTTTCTTCTTCTGTATACAAAATGGTTTTTCTACGACCACTACTAAAAGTAGGGCTTTTAGCACTAGCTTGTTTCACTAAAAATGACGTTTTATAAATCAGCGTGCTAAAAGTGAAATCAGCTGTTTACTTTTAGCACATGTGCTAAAAGTAAGCAGCTGGTGTTGAATTTAGAATTTTGAATTGGAAGTGAGGTTATAAAGTTATTCTAGTTACTTCTTTCGCTGCAGAAACAGTCACCTGTGCCGTCAAGGCCATCTTTTTACTATGATATAAATTATAACTGTCCTAAATGAAAACCTTTGTTAAATCGACATTTATGGATTAATAACAGTAAATATAAGGCCGTAGAAAAAATATTGTGTGCAAACTGGTACTAAAAGTGTTTATGCACGAGACATATGAAACTCAGCCTTCGGCTTTCATGTCTCGTGCAAAACATCCACTTTTAGCACTTGTTGCACAGTGGACTTGGGTATGTTGTATCTTTCAGACACATCTCAAAGAGAACAGCCCTGTCGTACTTCTTGCAAGGCTAGTTTTAAAATATTAACTTCGTAATTAACCCTTTTGGTTGTAGATTCGCATTTTCTGGAATTAATACAAGTTGACACCTGTCAGAACTCTCTGGAGGCGTGTTCACTATTGAACACACTTTTGACTTCTTTGATGGTAATAGTGGACACGACTTATTGTGAACAGAACTTTATATATTTAAACGAATTTTGCCCAAAACATAACCTCAACATTCGCGATCTTGGCAACATTTTCAATCGCCTCTAAGACAATTACGTATCTTGTTATATGCATTTTTATGAAGAAAAGCGCCAACTTGGACCTCGAGTTTAAAAACAGTAACATTTTAAACTGGTGTTTAGCAGCATAAGGAGTATTCTTACCGATATCAACAAACATAACACAGGTAGAGTAACTCTGAAGAATTTTTTTTACTGGTTTGGCGCCGCGCGGTAATTGATTTTTTTATAAGCTTAAGTCTACTATTACCCCCGTCCACAATTTTGCGCCTCTCCCCTAGTGTATTATTTGTTTTTTATGATTTTTAAGAATTTTTAGCCTTTATTTGTTTCATTATAGGTTTACATCTCAATTAGTAGAGGTATCTTTAAAAACATTTTAGAAATATTCTGTCCCTTTGTTAATAATGTGATATTTTTTTGTTAACAACTGTCAATGGGCATTGCTGATTGAATTTAATTTAAGTTGAACAGTTTTCCCCATGGCTTTTTATTGCTTCATTTTCTGGTATTCTTCCTTGAGTTACTGCTTGCCAATAGCTTGGATTTTCTGGTTTATCTTTCTCGTTTTCTTTTTTCCTTCACATGCCATTTGTTTATATTCTTCTTTATTAATTCTACTGCAATAGTGCTTTGTTTTTCTTTTTAATTGCAGCTGTAGATTTGTCATCACATTACTGCATTTTCATTTGATAAAATAATTATTTCTTGGTCTATTAAATGTGATAATTTGCTGTAATTATTTTTCTACTACTGTTATTAAAAGTAGATCTTGTAATGATAACAATGAGAGTAACAACAATTAAAATAAGTTACTTTTATGTAACTTACAAAAATATTCAATTGTTCAACAAAGACACGGACTATAATTTCTTTATTGTTATTAACGCAACAAACCTTTATATGTCAAAAGTGGTACAACAATTTACTAATTTAGGCAACTTATTATTAGTATTTACTGATGTGCAAAAACTGTCATAACAAAAATAATAATTGAAACAAGTGTTAAATATGATTTAATTTGGTTCATGATGTTGCTGCACTGTTTTGTTAAGCAATCTTTTCCTTAATAATTGTATTGTAAATAACTGTTAGGTATTTGAAAAACTTTCGCGCATGGCTTTTGCTGGTATTTCTAAATCACAAATGGCATGCATTTTAGAATGGAAAATCTTCTTTGATATTGCCATTCTTTAGACAACATCAGGGGGTTTTCTTTAATATTGGTATAAAATATTAATGTAATTAAAAACCTTAAAATATAAATTTGCTGTAACATTTCAGGTACAATGGAAACAAAACAAGCAGTTGAAGGCTGTGAAGATGGCATACCAATTGCAGAAGGCTGTTCTCCATGAAGACGACTGCAAAAAGTTCAGCCAACTGACTTCTATTCAAAATATTGATCAGTCTTCTCAAGGCAGCAAGAATTATGATTTCGCAGATATTGAGCAAGAAGAATATATTATAAAGGACGAAACAGAAGAAACTCTCTTTCTACTGCATTAAAAGAAAGTGATACTAATATAAGCCTAAAAAAATTTTTCCAATGTCACATATGCAATAAGAAGTATCCTACTCGCCGCAAAATTGTTATACATCTAAGAACTCACTTAGGGAATAAACCACATGTGTGCAATGTTGTGATTTCAAACAGCAAACAAATATCTTTTGAACATTCATGTTCGCATTCATACAGGCGAAAAACCTTATGCATGTGATATATGTGATTACAAATCGCTGCGTCGCGGTGATCTCAATATCCATATGCAGTTTCATGCTAAAAACAAGTATTATAGGTGCAATATATGTGAATACAAAACTGTGCAAAGAAGCAATTTGAAAGCTCACAAAAGTATTCATATCGGCGAGAAGCCATATGCATGCGAATTTTGTAAATTCACTACAGCATATAAACCTAATTTGAAATTTCATAAGATGAATCATACAGGTGAAAAAGTGCATGCATGTAACATATGTGAATTCAGGGCTGCACGGAAACAGAATTTAACTAAACATATGAAAAAACACTTGCAAAAAGAGTACGAGTGTAGCTTTTGTGAATACAGATCCTCACGCAAAGACCAATTGAAACTTCACGAAATACACATGCAGGGGAAAAACCGTATGTATGCGATTTGTGCGACTATCAAACAATACGAAAGTACAACTGGGACATTCATATCAAAAACCATATAGGAGAAAAGCCACACGCTTGTAACCTATGTGAATATAGGACAGCACGGAAAGAAGATTTAAAACGTCACATAATGCTACATTCTGGTGAAAGACCGTATGCTTGTGACTTGTGTTCATACAAAGCAGCAGCTAGAGGTAATTTAGAAATTCACAAGAAAACGCATTCAGGGGACAAACCTCATCAATGCAAAATTTGTAGCTACGAGACGGTGAGCAGAAGCCGTTTATCAGTTCACGTCAAAACTCATACAGGAGAAAAACCACATGCATGCAATATTTGTGACTATAAATCAACATTTAAAAATGCTTTAGTTTTGCATCTGAAGGTTCATAACGGAGACAAACCGTATGCATGTGATTCTTGCAAATTTAGAACGACGACAAAAACAGAGCTCAAGCGCCATTTAAAAATTCACTCTGGCGAAAAGCCATACGCTTGTAATGTTTGTGATTTCAGGTCGATTCGAAAACATCATTTGCTGCGCCATGAAAAAACTCATATAGGAGAAAAACCATACCTATGCAATGTCTGTGATTTCAAAACTTTAGAAAAATGTGGTTTAAAGCGCCATATGGTGACTCATACAAATGACAAACCTTACCGCTGTGACATGTGTAAATTTAAAACTGCAGCAAAAACAACTTTAAAAAGTCATTTACAAGCTATTCATCGAACGATGAGCTTACCCTAGCAATAAGAATTTTGTACCATTGAAGTTGTAGCTTTTAATTGTATTTTTTTTAAATATTAATTCTTTATACTGTTTGAGGCTTTCGCAGTTAGTCAAATTATTCTTCTTAACATGGAATTTCAGCTTAGACCGCGTAGTATTTGTATATGAACACCCAGCATTTTCTGGCTTAATGTGACTTGCACCTCGTGAAGTCGAGCAAAAACCCGCGCGATGGTCATGCTCTTTGGTGGCTCGTGTTGTTTGAGTATCTTGAGAACGAGGATACTTAGGCAGATTTGGCCATTTTGCTGTTTGTGCATCCATATTCACCAACGTTTCCCAAGGCCTTACAGCTTGCATCATCAGAGTGAAAGTTGCAACATTGCGAGAGTGCCAGAAAATGTGTGTTTATATACAAATACTACGCGGTCTAAGCTGAAATTCCATGTTAAGAAGAATATTAATTTTTATTATTTTTGATGAGATCAAGTAACATTCAAAATAGTTTTGGATATAAGAAGATACTAGAATGGGACTGACAACTAAGTTTTTAATATTCCAAAGTAGATTTGGTAAAACTGCAGTATAAGGTCCTGCCTGTTGCTCATAATCAAACATCGACCTTCAAGCATGAATGAGATCAGCGGTTCCAAAACAATCTTATGGGGCATTAAATTTAAAAAACTTATTAGAGACTGCAACTAACCTAAACAAGCTAGACAGCACAGTGAATTGCTGGTAGATGTTTTTAAACCACTTCTTCTTTACCTGGTGTGAATCCGGGTACAGCATCAACTATTCAGAATCAGACTGGTAGACATGCGCAATAGGTAGACCCTTATACTGCAGTTGGACCGTAGATTTAATTACATTAACAAACATTTTTCGTGAATAATTATTGTTTTCATGGTAACATTTAGTCATACATTTTTTTATCAAGAGTTGGGCCTCACAAGCTGTTCGGGCTCTTTCATTGCCGTCTCTGCCATTCATTCTACATAGCTTTAGTCATACAAAGTAAATTAGCCTTACACTTGCATTAGTATTAAAATACAATTTTAACAATTTTTTCCACAATTTCAGTGTTAGCAATATATTTACTACTGCATGTAACTATATTATACAGCTAGATTCCATGATATTTAAACGTAGTAAATGCATTTAATTAATTATTTGTTTTATTTGCGAAATATTAACCTGGATTATTTGTATGTAGCGTAAATAAAAACATGATATTAAATATTGACGATTATGTTTATGTAATTTGTTAAACCCTTCTGTTACTTATTAGATTGTCCGTATTCAATCGTCAAAGGCTGTATAATCCGTGTTGGGTTCCGGCTGTTTTCTAGTGAAACTGTTACAACCTATTTCGTGGGGTAAATTGGTCCCCATCCATATGATTCCCCCCCCCCCCCTCATATGTTCAATTTTGCACATTTTGTTATTCTTTTCTAAGCCTTTTTGTTTTCACTATTTTCTGCCAATCTCCCACTTTCATTTTTTCAGATCGTCTTATCATTTTACCTTTCTATCTTGATCTCGGCCTTAGTTTAGTGTTTCCTTTTCTAGGGTCCCACTGTATTAGTATTTTGATGGCTCTTGTATTATCGCTTATCCATTTAATTATCTGAACTTTTATAATCTTACAATGTTCTGTTCATTTAGTTTCTCCTTTACTTTATGACTCATTTTTGGCTTGTACTAATTTTCCCCAGTTTTCAGGGGTCTCATTGTAATCTCATAATTCTCCTTTCAAATATTCGTACTTGTTCTTTATCTTTATGTTTATGAAATTTTTTGTTTCTACTCCATACCTTCCTATTGGTCCTATTAAGTTTCTCTGTCTTAAACCTGGCACCTTATGAATTGCTGTTTGATAATCTTTGATTTGTATGATATGATTTTTATAGCCAATTTGTAACCTCACACTTATTTCTACGCTTGCCTGTAGTTCTGTGTTGCTTCCTTTCTTACTTGTATATTTTGTAATCCTTCTGTCTTCCTGTTTGCAACCATCTCTGTCACGCCTTATTTTTCTTTTTATCCTTGCTTCACAATTTTCTTCATACCGTCCCTTTTCTTCTTATAACCAATTAACGTATTTTTTATGCAGGGTCCAGAGTTCTTTCAGTTCTTCATCCATTTCTCTTGTAAACTTTTTACATTCTGCCTTTTCGACTTTGTCTATCTCCCATTTGGGCGTCTTTTCTTTTTTATTTTTATTTCCTATTGTTATTCTTTTTTTATTTTAGCTATCACTAAATACCGAAATAATAATCAGAGTGAGAGCTGAGAGTCAACATTTTGCTCTGTGTGATCTTACATCGCGTATCAAGTATCCTAGCAGTATTATTGTACCATGTTTTGGAACTACGTATACCATTATCTTTTCTTATTTATCATATTTATTTTATTTTCAAATCTGGTGTTTCTTCTGTTGGTGCATGCAGATACATTGTTGTATGTTGTGTTTACTTACTTTTCCTTAACTCTTATTAGTGCTAGCCTCCCATTTATTGGTTGGAACTGTAGCGTGTTGTTTTGCATCTGGTTTGGTAAATTAATCCAACCCTTTTTTTCTTTGTTGTTCATCGTAGTTGAACAATAGCACTTAGCCTTCTTTTCTGATTTCACCTTGACATTTCCATTTAGTTCCTGGATTGCTGCTACGTCTATCTAATATTGTCTGTATAAAAGTTTGTAATTCTGTAGAATTAAAATCAGAATTAACCTACCTATAACATTAACTATCTTACATTCGCAGTAGTGATATTATCTAATATCGGAGAAGGAGTTGCATATATGTCTATCTATGAATTTTTACATTCGAAATTAAGAAATTTAAATTAAATATAGTGCATTGGTGTCCTAGGAATAATTTCCTTATTTCTCCTGCAGCTACACCCAATTTTCCTTTTCTTCTTAACTACATACACTGTTTAGCTTTATAAACGTCTGTCTTGCACAAGCTTCTTCAGTCCTAAATCTAGATCCAAATTAACTACCAAAAACTAGCAGTTTATTGCTATTTAATAATAATAATAATGCATTTATTTCCACACGTAGCAACAGTACACACAGAAAACCAAATTAAAGAAACAATAATAATATAATAATAATAATAACTTTATTTAGCATCATTTTGCTATACAGTAACACATTTAACAAAATATATAACAATAATATCTTCATTACCTGCATATCTTTTAGTTTTAATTTATTAGATACTAGCTGGCCCGGCAAACGTTGTTTTGCCCAAAAATAATTTGTCTCTGACACCCCGTTTAACCACTATAGAGTTTTAATTTTATATCATGTTCATCGTCTTGGACTTAAAAATATATGCTACTTTCTAGCTGTACCCGCGACTTCGTAAGCGCGAGGTTCGTTATTTCTGTATTAAATAATGACTAATTAGTTTCTGTCATCCCAGCCCATCTTATCCCATCCCATCCCCGTCCCGTCTCCTCCTCTACCATCCCATCCCTTCCCGTCCCGTCCGTCCCGTCTCGTCCCATTCCTTCCCGTCCCATCCCGTCCCGTCCAGTTCAGTCCCGTCCCGTCCCGCCCCGTCCCTTCCTGTCCCTTCCCGTCCCGTCCCGTCCCGTCTCCTCCTCTACCATCTCATCCCATCCCTGCCCGTCCCGTCCGTCCCGTCTCGTCCCATTCCTTCCCGTCCCATCCCGTCCCGTCCACTTCAGTCTCGTCCCGTCCCGCCCCGTCCCTTCCTGTCCCTTCCCGTCTCGTCCAGTCCCGTCCCGTCCCTTCCCGTCTCGTCCAGTCCCGTCCCGTCTCGTCCCCTCCCGGCAAACGTTGTTCTGTTCAAAAATAATTTGTCTCTGAAACCCCGTTTAACCACTATAAAGTTTTAATTTTATGTCATGTCCATCGTCTTGGACTTAAAAATAAATGCCGTTTTTGCAATCAACGTCCTAAAAAACCTCAATAACGACACCCATTTCGATTTTTAGGCTTATTTACCCCATTTCACCTCTTAAGGGGTAGCGAACCCGACAGACGTTGTCCTGCCCGAACATTGATTTGCCTGCTATTAGCGTGTTCAGCAAACGTTTTTCCGATATTCGAATTTTCGATTTCTTTCATTTTAAAAACATGCTAATAGCTACAACTATTTTCATTATCCGTAGCGCGCTGGTCATCATTGCGGTTGGCACGTAAAGTAGATACCCGCGCAGCTGACTGTCTTCGACGACCTATGTTAGCTCGTCGTGCCTTTGGCATTGTAACGGACACTATAAAACGACACCGAATTGTTTTCACAATCACTTGTACACAAACCAAATTTGAATGTCTGACTGACTGACTGACTGCGACGACCCTGCATTCGCTTCGCCCCCTGTGGGTGCAGGTAGCGGCTAGGCCTCCCAGGTCAGAACTGTCCTTCCGAGAATTGTCGGCACAAACAGCACAATAGCTCTGATGCGGATTATGACATGATTTTATTTTCTGGCTTTCCCTTTGGATTTTTCCGAATTTTCTTTTTTGCTAAACCACCTCGGGAGTAAGACGAACACAACAAAAGAAAAATCATCCAAATCGGTCAAGTCGTTCTCGAGTTTTTGCGTTACTAACACACTAACGCACTAACGCACGGCGATTCATTTTTATATATAAGATTTAAGTAACCATACTTTTACACACTACGTCACTATACTAAAATATACATACATATATAATTCATATTACCTAACTAGTATTAAACAACAAAACACAAGTGTTCATTATCTATGTATCTCTTATCTCTCTCCTATAATAGGATTTTAACTCGGTTACACATTTTTTCACATTATTAATCCTTTTAAAATCATTGGGCAGCTGGTTATATTTCATTGCTGCTTTATAAAACATAGTGTTTTGACCAGCTTTAGTATTTTTAAATTGTAATACAATATCATTATTGTTCCTGGTGTTGTGATTATGTACATTGTTACCATGGTTTAATATATTATCAAAGAATTTTGGCCCTACATTTAATTGAACTTTATGTATAAAGGTCAAGGCATTCATTTCCAGCATACTTCTGACATTAACCCAATTCAACCTCTCAAGCATCAATTCAATACGAGTGTACCTGTCACATCTCAGGATAATTCGCATGGCCCTGTTCTGAAGCAGTTGAAGCCTATCCATATCTCCACTATTTGCCAGGTACAACACCGTTGCAGCATACTGAAAATGCGGCAATACAATGATATTGTAAACAGTTTTCCGTGCCCTAAATGACAAACAGTCACTGCATCTTCTAAGGATACCAATCTTTTTCGAAATCTTTTTGCAAATATAGTCTATGTGTTCATTGAATTTTAGCCTATTATCCAGAACCACTCCTAAATACTTGATCGTCTGTACTAATTCAATTCTATTATTGTCAATAAATAATTCGAAGTTTATTAAATTAATAGAATTTTGTCTTTTGAAAATCATGGCTTTGGTTATACTTACATTCAGTTTTAGCTGTTTAATTTTGATCCAGTACGCAGGTCTTCGTCTAATTTTTGTTTCACACTACTCAGATTATATCCTGATAAATATAACACAGTATCATCTGCAAATAGATGGAACTTACAGTGTTTCAGTACATATTCCAAGTCATTTATATATAAAACAAAAAGTAAGGGACCTAATCTGCTCCCTTGAGGAACACCGTGAACAAGTTAATTGGGGAAACCATTGGGTAGCAGTTCAGCAGCAATGAACACTGCGTTTGGTCTTCCACTGTACCCAGCAAATAAAAATGAGGTTTATTAAATATAGAATAAATGCCTAATAACTAATAACATTAATACATTACAAAATAACTAACACCAATAATTCTGTGACAAATCAAGACATAAAATCGATACACAAGTGATGCCTAACTATTCTGACGGTTCAGCAAGTGCCTAACTATTCTGACGGGGATACGTATAGACGCCTCTGCATCCACCAACATTAAGTGTCCTATATTCATCTAGACAGCACTTCCCACTTGGCATGTGGATACTGTGACGGGTGCTTTAGCATTCACAAGTGGCTTGGATTCTCCATGACCCAAATTGTCTCTACATTTATTTACACAATTAGGTTCACCTTTCTTGCATCTGCTGGTAGGTGATTTTTAGTGCTGGTGGAGGTTCCTTTTTTTGGGAAAATGTTTGCAGTGTGTCCCATTTCTTGACAGAACAAACCTATTGTTTGCAACATCTTTAGCCTTTCTACCTGCTAGCTTTAACTCCCTACATGGCATTATGTGATTATGGTCTTTGATGTGACGACGTTAACATGTTTTCCTATGTTGTTAATTCCCTTTAACTGTATTTGGAGAGATTCTATTAGTCTTGCTGCTGTTTTATAGTCTCTTCTGAGTCCTTCAGGTAACAAATTCTCCAAAAATTGCTCTGTTCTGCTTTATTTTTACAGCTAAGAATGCAATATGTTTATAAAGCTATTTTAGAGTTACTCTGTTTTCGCAAATTATTAAAGAGGAATAATTATGCCAAAGGAAAATTTAGACAGTTTCTTGGTTTGCTTCGTATGTGGACTACGTGGGGGCTATGAAATGAATCCACCCTGACCGATCCATCTTTGGAAAATACAGTATTGATGCAATCTCGTACAGCATGACTAAAATGTGAAGGACAGCCGCCAAGCATAAATCACATGGTACGGCGCAGAAGCTCTGGCTGAACATCTTGTAAAAACTGCAAATAAGAATGGCCATTAAGGCGTGCTAGTAATTTGTAAGGCCCTATTAAGTTGTTCAAAATACCAGCCCATAAATTCAAACTAAAACCCTGCTGAAAGCTACTCTACCGAATCGCGTGCGGAATTTGATCAGCCTATATGTGAGAATTATGGAAGTTGAGAACACCATTCTTAGTAAAACAGCATTCTTCCGTAACCAATACGTGTATTGGAAATTCTGCCTCCCTATTAGTGTGATTTAGCAGCCATTTTGCTGATGCTAAGGGTAGAAACCATTGCTGCTCAATGTGCGCCAAACAAAGGATGGAGGAACTCTAACCTGGTGGAAAATTTGGCGTGTACTGTAGTTGAATCAGCATAAACCATTTCTAAAAGTTCTTCCTTCACATACACCCTATGTTTATTTGGTCTGCCGCCACCATGTCCTATCTTAGGTTGTAAATTTCCAGTCTTCAGCATTGAACTGCTTAAAGAAAAGTATTTTCGGAAGGCTTTTGACAATCTGGAAATCTTTTAGAATACATACGTCTTGCACGTGAAGCATTTTCTTCAGCAACTCCATACTACATAATAATCATATCTACATATTTTTCGTTACTGTAGTTTAGCCATTTAAGTCGAATTAAACACTTAATAGCTGATATCTTAATTTTGAAGTTTAAATGAATTAACACTCAAATAAATTTCTGCTGCTACTTGTTTTTTTAAATATTATTAAATAGTCAGCGATTCTCCATCAGTGTAATTTTTATGTTATTTATTTTTAACATTGAAAATGTTTAACGAATTGGAGATCTGACGCTAGTACGGGGCTCTTTTAGCGATTTGTGTGACGCTTGGAAAATGCGCAGTTTTTGCGAATTTTTGCAAGTTGTACGTATTGCAGGTGAATGTTGTTGGTGTCATTTTGAAGATCTCATCATGGGCGAACTTTCTGGAGAGGTTGTGAAAATGTAAAATTCGAGAGGATGAAAATACGGGTGTTAAAACGATTTGTTGGACACGAAAGCGTTCGGTGCTGTTACATCGCATACTTTTTGAAACATACAAATCTGATTTGGGGCCAGTTGGAAAGAGGATGAACCAACGCTCATCATACTGGCTGAATTTTAGGTTCTGCGATGCACGGGGGCGAATTTACAGGGGTAGAAAGCTGAGGTGCATTTGTAGCAAATTGAATGTTCGCATTATAGCCCCTCTATTTACAAATAGTAGCGACACCTTTGATATTGCCGCTGGAGCAAAATCACGTTGGTATCCCTAAAGTCCCTAAAAAAGTTGCATAATTAATTTGTTGTGTTTTTATTCTTTTTTCTCTTCGGCGGCTAATTCGAAGTCGAGGACGTAGAAATGCCAGGGTATTGTGTCGACAAGTGTAAAATAGTGGCAGAAAAGGTTATCAGCTATTCAGATCTGTTATTTTTTCACTGTTTACACTGAAACTTTAAATATCCCGCAGTTGCTTGTACCGTTTAGTAACTTTTTGTATTTTCATGTTTGCATCAGGTTTGCTCCACGATGTCGCTACTATTTGTAAATAGAGGGGTTATAGTTCGCATAAACAGAGGAAAAAAATGTCGAATTTTGTTTTTGGCAGTATGTGGATGAATCTGTGGGTTTTTAAGAATTTTGCGGCTAAGGTTGATTAGGGGTTGCAAAATGGGGAAACCGTTATAACTATCAGAAAAACATTATTTTTTAAGAGAATTTGGGAGGTTGGAATTTGGCGGCCCAGGTAGATTTGGGGTTGCAAAATGGGGAAAACGTTATAATTAGCAGAAAAACCTAAAAATGAATATTTGTGTGAAATTCGCTGTTTGAAGATTTTCTACTGATCGATTGCATTTTTTAAGAGAACTTGGGATGTGGAAATTTTGCGGTCCAGTTGAATTTGGGGGTTGGAAAATGGGAAAAACGTTCTAATAATCGGAAAAACCTTAAAATAACTATTTGTGTAAAATTCGCTGTTTGGAGACTTTCTACGGGTCGATTGTATTTTTTAAGAAAATTCGGGATATGGAAATTTTGCGGCCTAGGTGGGTTTGGGGTTGCCAAATGGGACAAACGTTATAATTATCAGTTGTACTAAAACTTAATGCGCGATTGTAATAGAAAAAATTGATGGGGCTTTAAAAATATAAATACATAGACATAGTGTTACGTTTCGGGCTATTAAAAAATTATAGGACGCTTCTTGTATTAAATATTTATTTAATACGATTAATTACGATTTATCTTAACTATTTACAAACACAAGAATTATCAAGGCAGAAAACAAATTATTTATTACTACAGGAACTATTCCTAACAACAGATATACTTTATTTATTTGTACACGACTTAACATTAATGATTTATATGGTTATATTTATTTTACGGCCGTCATTTATATCGCTAGAGTTATGTACACACGGGTCTATTTATATTGCATCTTTACGCGCTTCGAGTTGGATGAGAACTGTCGATTTTTCCCACTGCGCCGGTTTATATACACGACGGGTGAATCATCCTAGAAACGTCCAGACCTTGCTCGATTAATCCAGCGACGCTGACGTGTTCTCGCGCAAGGTCGTTCTGGAATGTTCTGGAATGTTTTGATGCGATCCGGCCCGAAGGTCGTTACACTTTCTGGAATGATTTGAAGGCTGACTCTCGCGTCGCACGGGATGCTGACTCACGCGTCGCACCTGGCTCCTGACTCACGCGTCGCACCTGGCTCCAAGGTCGTTTCTCGAAGTCTGGAAGGCTGTGACTCAGATGTCTGCAATGGCGTGACCCCAAGATCGTTACACTGCCCCCGCCTTAGGTCGTTCTGTTCCAGAACGAGTTGCGTCAAGTGCCTGTCCTCTCGCTCTTGTAGGGGTTCGATGGCGGTATTTGCAGGCGGTGCCCTTCTTGCACATGGACTAGCTGAAGAAGCAGTAGTCCACCGTGGGCTCAATGCTTCGCAACGGCTGTAACAGCAGACCTCGATCTGGACGCCGGTTGTCTCTGGTACTGCCGATCGGTAGGCCATCTGGAACAGGTGAATGCACCGGTCCCAGTCACGCTGATGTTCGGAAACCACCTGGGACAGATGCTTCTCTATGGTTCGGTTCATCCTTTCCACCATGCCGTTCGATTGAGGATGGAGGGCAGTGATCCGGGTCTTGTGTATCCCCTGTAGCATGCAGTTCTGGAACAGTCCAGACTCGAAATTCCGGCCCTGGTCGGAAGGTAACTCCAGGGGGACTCCAAAACGGCTGAAGCACACCTTCACCAGAACATCAGTGACAGTACCGGCCTCTTGCTTCTGCAGGGCGTACGTTTCGGGCCACTTGGTGAAGTAGCCCCTGCACACCAGGATGTATTTATTTCCCGATTCGGTTTCGGGGCATGGTCCGGCGATGACAATGGCTATCCCCTCGAACGCACCACCGACGTTGTACTGCCACCTCGGAGCTCTACGTCTTCCAGCCGGTCCATTTTCTGTAGCGCAGGCTTCGCACCTCCGGCACCACTCTCGAACATCATCTCTGCAGCTCGCCCAGTAGAACCTTTCTCGGACCTTCTGCAACGTCTTCTTCAATCCAAAGTGTCCCCCAGAGGAGCCATCACGCAGGTGGCGTAGAACCTCGGCCACTCTACTCCTTGGAACCATCGATTGTGATTTTGTTGCCCTACCGTCCTCATCTTCCAAGATTCTGGTCAGGACGTTGTTGTCCAGCTGCAAGGAGTTCCATTGCGCCCAATAGGTCTTTACCGTTGGGTTGGTGACGGAGACCTCCTGCCAGGTAGGTCGACGGCCATCTCGCTTCGTGCCTAAGTCGGGGTCGTTCTCCTGCCTGTTCTGCAACTCGTCTAGCTCCCACGAGTCGTCGACTACAGTGGTACGATTGATGGGTACCGCACGACTCTCCAGTGTCGAACAGTGGCCGCAGTCGGCAGGGCAGGGCCTCTTGAATAACGCATCGGCGTTGCGGTGGGCTGCTCCAGGTGGATGATTTATTTCAAAGTCGTACTCTTGTAGGCGCTAGATCCACCTAGCCACCTGTCCTTCAGGGTTCTTGAACTGCAGTAGCCATCTTAGAGCAGCATGGTCGGTCCTCAGCAAGGCTCTTCTGCCAAACTCGAATGATTTATGTTTTACTACCTTGGTATTAAAAGCTCATCCCCTTAAATGTTTAATATTAAAACTTAAAAGTCAAAAATTAACTTTTAATAAATAATCGGCCGCTGAGATGATCTTCGCACTCGAAGATGTCTTGGCACTGGGCCACCAGTTCTTCGATCCTCTTCCGTTTTTGTTGGCTCATGCCCCTTCCCAGGATTTTGTTTCTCCTGACGGTTGCCGGTTCCCTGTTGACGTTCATATCCGTACTGGGACCTTAAGCCCAGTCTCTACCAACGTCTTCCCAACCAGGATACCATGAGTGACCTCCTTGTCATGATCGGGTTTAATCCTGCGCACTACGTTGCCCCGGAGATCGCCATCCAGGTATGCATCTACGACCCTTTTGGTTCGTCCCGGCAGAGTAACATCTTCCGCCTATACCCTCGTACTGCGATCTCTTCTCTTGGGTGTAGGGAAAGCTCCTCCCCACCCACGTGCAACACGCCGCGTCCCAGGTCTAAAGTGAACCCACACTCCTAACATCCATTCCCAGGATTGTGCTTCTCCTGACAGTTGCCGGTTTCCTGTTGACGTTCATTATCCTTACTGGGACCTTAAGCCCAGTCCCTACCAACGTCTTTCCAATCAGGATACTATGAGTGACCCCCTTGTTATAATCGGGTTCAATCCTGCGCACTACGTTGTCCCGGAGATTGCCATCCAGGTATGCATCCACGACCCTCTCGGTTCGTTCCGGCAGAGTAACATCTTCCGCCAATACCACTCGTTCTGCGATCTCTTCTCTTTGGTGTAGGGAAAGCTCCTCCCCACCCACGTGCAACACGCCGCGTCCCAGGTCTACAGTGCACCCACTCTTATTCATAACATCCATTCCCAGGATAAGCTCGTCCGCAATGTCAGCACTCAGGACCCGATGCTTGAGGGTTTGATTCCCAATCTTCGATGTCAAATCAATTTCCCCACGTGTGGTCACTGCGCCTCTCGTAGCAGTACGAAAGAGTGTCCTGTCGTGCAGCAGCTGACCTTCGTCCCGTATTACGTCAAACCTGGCGATGGACTTCGTCGCTCCAGTATCCAACAGCAGAGACCGAACTCTTCCATTTATTTTCTCATCCAGTTTTTGGACTAATTTTTCTTGTGCGGCTTTCAGCTCTTCCTTAAGTACCTTCCCGGCTTTCAGCATATATTTAAGATCCTCTAGCGCGGATTTCCGCTCTTCCTTAAGTACTTCTTTAAGATCCTCTTGCGCGGCTTTCAGCTCTTCCTTAAGTACTTCCTGCGCCTTTTATGCCTGCTTTTAGCCGGCTTGGATCAGCTGAAAAAGTTGGCTTAATTGGGCTTCCATCTTGCTGCTTTGGAATCTCATTACAGACATCCACAATACACACACTTAAATTTACTTATCGGTACCTTTAATCAATTTATTTATTTAATGTTTGTCCAATATTTTTTTATAGCCCCTGGTACAAAACCCCACACCCCACACCTGACACCACTGTTACGTGTTTACCGTTCGGGCTATTAAAAAATTATAGGACGCTTCTTGTATTAAACATTTATTTAATACGATTAATTACGATTTATCTTAACTATTTACAAACACAAGAATTATCAAGGCTGAACACAAATTATTTATTACTTCAGGAACTATTCCTAACAACAGATATACTTTATTTATTTATACACGACTTAACATTAATGATTTATATGGTTATATTTATTTTACGGGCGTTATTTATATCGCTAGAGCTATGTACACACGGGTCTATTTATATTGCATCTTTACGCGCTTCGAGTTGGATGAGAACTGTCGATTTTTTCACTACACCGGTTTATATACACGCCGGGTGAGTCATCCTAGAAACGTCCAGACCTTGCTCGATTAATCCAGCGACGCTGACGTGTTCGCGTGCAAGGTCGTTCTGGAATGTTCTGGAATGTTCTGATGCGATACGGCCCGAAGGTCGTTACACTTTCTGGAATGATTTGGAAGGCTGACTCACGCGTCGCACGGGACGCTGACTCACGCGTCGCACCTGGCTCCAAGGTCGTTTCTCGAAGTCTGTAAGGCTGTGACTCAGATGTCTGCAATGGCCTGACCCCAAGATCGTTACAATATGTATACATATGTACGGAAAATGCAAAGTTACTTAGTTTATACAATGTAAAAGCTCTCCATACAACAAATCCTTTTAAAATATATTTATTGAAGAATTAACACAAAACTAAAGATACATATCGACTAAACAACTCAAAGGTCTATTCACATCTTTTCACACTGCCCTGTTCATCTTAATAAAAGTATCTTCGGTCTAGTTCTTATATTTGCTATTAAAACACGTTTGATGAGTAAACAACATAAACTATGAACAATATACGTGGAGCCGCCGATCGGATGGCTTGTAATTCTCAGCACTCCTTTAAAACAGCTAATAAATGTAATAAAAAGAGTTATATAAAAAAAATTGAATGTAATATCGAATTCAACATCTTTTATCTAATTGTAAATTAATATTAAAGTGTACTAGATGCTGAAAAGGTTCAAAACTGTAATATGTATTATTTATTACTAATGATCTGCTATGCAGTAACGTTTCACGTCGCGTACAATAAACAATAATAATACATATGTGAACAATTTTAAAACTTTTTTAATTCTATCCTATGTAATTTTTTTAGATTTTGGAAATTTTATGCCAGACTTGAAAATTAGCAAAATTCGTTTTCAATGCATTAACGAAGGTTGGTAAATTGCAACTTCTGTAAATTTTTATAAATTTTTTTAACTCAAAATTATTTAGTTAAGTCTGAAATATCTCCTGCTTGAACTTAAATTGTAAATTACTACCTCAGTTTGCAAAGAATGCTCGTTAATTTATTTAACTCTAACTGGCTGTGACTTTCTTGATGTTGAGTTTTGGCCAGAAGTTTATTAAAAAAATAACTTTATTATGATCCCCTCCAGCTACTTACTTTACTAAGTCTCCTCCGTATGTTATGAAACATCCTGTATTTATAAAACAATTACCTGTACTTTGTACTGGCTTGTATGCGATTTATGCTACATGGATTTGTGTGGTTTCTTTTAGGATATTGTGCTAGTTTTGAGTTCACCAATTTTCTGTGATACCTGGACACAGGTTATTCAAAAATTCGTTGGCGAAATCTTAAAATAAACTGCACGCCGTCTTCACTGAGGCAGTCAGACCGGCAACTATATCCACGTAGTCACTTGATTTTGAGAGAATTAGCCGGCGAATCAAAATCTGGAATCTCTTAGTCGAACTAATTGTTGATCAGCATTTTTAGTGATAGATCTAAAAATCTATCTTCTGGGCGATTTTTACACCCTCTTACACTACAACCGGTCATGTTGATTTTCAGATATTGGAAGTGTCAGAATTTCGAATTTTTGCGGTTTAAATGACTAATCCAGCATTAATAAACTGTTCTCTAAATAAATGATCCAGGCAATCAAAATAGATGATGCTCTTGTCTCTACTTTATGTAATATATAGGGACTCTAGTTTCTAGTAGGCCAGTATACAAAAATAGTTTATCGTTTTATTGGGAATTTACGAGTCGAAGCACAGCGTAGACGAGCGAATGCAAAAATTTCGGGTCGCTTTTAATCCAAATAGTACATGCTACTTTTGCAACCAAGAAAAATACAAAATATTCAAAATTGGAAATGATTGACTGCTATTGACGTTTCTCATTTAAAAGCCTTTAGGACAACTGCATATATAGCCGACCAAGTAGAACCTACTTTCAGTTCATAGGAAATAAAAGTACTTCTAGTCCTAGGAACTAAAAGCGTTGCTTAGCAGCATACCGTGTGAATAATGTAAGACTATACATTGGCAACTTTATTTCAGCATTAATCAATTTACCCAAGTTAATGACAATTGTCGGTTTTGAAATTACAATGAAATACTCCAGTTTCAATTAATTTCTATAGTCACTGTGTTGTTATTTTGTTTAGAAACAGCATGGTAACATTATGTAAATGCCCTATGTCTAATTTTGCATATTTCAGCCTTGTATATTCTTGCATTATTCTCACTGTATACTTTTTCTGTCAGTAAGAGAAACTTTGACTTCAATGACAGATAATGGTATTAACAGTAACGACTTTTAAGACAGTTACAAATGTTATATTAATACTTACCAAATGCGACTTTAGCGCACTGCCCTATAAAGTCTCACAGTGTAGGACGCTTTATTGTTTGCATACAGGTAAAATTCCTTGGTTTCATTGTATATCCTAAGTATTATCCTTATTTTTCTATTTTAATTTACGTAAAATACTTTGTACTTCATTGGGTAAATAGCTTCAAAAATCAAATCTATACTTATTATACATAACAGTAGTTAATTTCTAATTATCGTAAAATCAGGTAAATGAATCACCAGATATTTCAATTATTTAAATGGAATAGTAATTCAATTATCAATTACTTGGTAATTATAATTGCACGGCATACATTATTTTTTTAATTACTTCTAATGTTAATTGCCTTATAATTATATTTAGTAGTATTTAGAAAGCTCTGTGATAGAACACCATCTAAAGCAAGCAAATTAAAGTTAATAAATAATTATTATGTACCAAAATAATTTAATGATAAGAGTTAATTGTTAAATGTTTTGGAAAAAATAAATTATATTTTTGTCGTACTATACACTGTAATCTGTACTTACCGTACAAATATTTTTGCTTCTGACACAATAATTATTAGCAAGCTACACAGCGACACCCGTCTGTAGTGAACACTCTGACTGTACCCTCTGGTGTGCTTAATTTACTTTATATTATTACTTTAGTTAATAATATTTTGCAATTCCACAAAGACAGCCCAGAGCCCGAATTTATAGCAAGAACTGAAGCGATTAATGTCGAGGCAATTGTTCAAACAAGGTTTATTTTTATATTTAATATACAACAGTAAATAAAATTAGTTTTATAAATCCATTATACACATGTAACGAAACAGAATGCCCTTCTGAGGGCATATTGGTTGTAAGTTTCTGTAATTCGAAGCGCCTAACTGGATGACAGCCCAACGTGCGTCTGGACGAAGTTCCAGCAGTGACCGCAATCAAAGCGCTGTTTGCTCTTTCTTGACAGGCTAAAAATAATATATTTAATGGCGGCTGTATATTACCTAAGAGTATTTGAATTCGGGTGCTTTGAGGATGCAGGATTACGGAGGATGAAGTGAACGGCGGGCGTCATTCCGGTGCCGTTTGCTTGCTCGCGATGCGGCCTCTCGACCTAGTTATCGGTAAGTATGCCTCGCCCTTGTTATATTACTAATGATAATTATACTACATCTCTAAGCAGGAGACACGGTCTGCTATTACTTTTCAGGATGCGATACATCATTACGGGCCCATCGAATTGTGGTAAAACAAACGTCGTTATTTCACTATTAGAATATGCTAATGGAGTACGATTCGAAAACGTTTATATATATTCAAAATCGCTGTTTCAATCAAAGTTTGAATTTCTAAGTAAGTTGTTATAATAAATTCCTGAGATTGGTTACTATACTGTTACGTTTTTACGTTCGGGCTATTTACAAAATTATAGGACGCTTCTTGTATTAAACATTTATTTACAACGATTAATTACGATTATTTACAAACACAAGAACCATCAAGGCAGAACACAAATTACTTAAACTAACGAACTATTTCTAACAACGATACATTTATTTATTTATATTGCACTTAACAGTAATGATTTATATGGTTATATTTATTTGTTATTTATTTCACTAGAGTTATATACACACGGTCTATTTATATAACGCGCTTCGAGCTTGATGAGAACAGGATGAGAACTGAACTGTCTATTCCTGCTGACACGTATTTATATATCACGAGTAAGTCATTCTAGAACAATCGGGGCTTTACTCGCTTTTCCGGCAAATGCATGACGCATTCGCGTGTGTTGCCCTCTAGCGCGTTCTCGAAAGCGTGAGTCATCCGTTGCACCTGGCTCAAAGGTCGTTCGGGATCGATCCGGAAGGCTGCACGCGTATTAGTCACCAAGGCCGCCGACTTCACGCGTCTGCACCTGGCTTGAAGGACGCTTCTCGAATATTCGGCCGCTGACTCACGCGTCTGCATCGGCCCGATCGCAAGGTCGTTACACTACATACAACGATGGTATGGACATTGTACCACCTGACCAAGCTAAACCTAACAGCATTTTTATTTTTGATGACATTGCTTGCGATAAACAGAACGTTATGGGAGAATATTTTAGCATGGGTCGACATAAAAATATAGACTTTTTCTATCTTTGTCAAACATATGCATACATTCCTAAAAATCTTATTCGTGATAAGGCTAACATGTTGGTGCTGTTTAAAGCCGGTCCCAGACTACTGGCGAACGTTCGCGAATGTAGGCAATCGCGAACATTCGCGAATGCTTGCTTAACCTCGCAGACTACTCGTATATACTTGTACTAGCAACATTCGCGAATACTTGTGAACCAGACTCGTGATGCTCCACGAGCTAAAGCAAAATATCTGCGCGAACCGAAAACAGTCAAATACAATAAAAGCGCTGTATCTTCATGAGGTGTCCCTCCGTGATTTTTTAATAATATTTGAATAATATTTGAAGCTTTTTTCTAAAATGGATAGTGAACAAGAGGAGCAGATTATGGTTAGAGCTGCATACGTGGTTATGTCTTCCGGATACTTATTGGCAAAAAAGAAAATGACAATAAAACGGCTTTAGGTGATAACTCCATTATTAATAAAAATGTACGGTCGTATACGCACCCTTCGCGTTGTAGTTCTATGAAGCAACTAAAATCAAATTTGATTTTTCGTATGCATACACGAACATTCGCGAGTAGTCTGGGAGCTCCAACACGAGCGCGACTACAAGCAAAATCGATGTAATTTTGCTTTGACTCGTGTTATTTTACGGACAGCCGATGGGAACTGCACGAGTGCGTGCACGAGCATACACATAACACGAGTAGTCTGGAACCGGCTTAAGCAGAATGATATGAATTTACAGGTCTACCGAGATCACGTTAATACTGACATGACTTTCGAACAATTTAAGGAAATGTGTGCTTATTGCTGGAATAGCCATAAACACAAATTTTTGGTAATAGACAAAGATAGCGATTTAAAGAATGGGCGCTATCGTCATGAATTTCTTCTTCTTCTTCCTCTTATTATAAGCCAGTGGCTTGTTTTAACCACAAAGTAGTTCTGTGAGCCCTCTTTACCCTTAGGCCGGGTAGGTGGCTAGCCTTCCCCGTTGAAAGTGAGGAAGAGTTCCCTTGTTTAGGGGTTAACGACAACCACAGGTGTTAGCGTGGTAGCCGGGGAGCGTACGATTTTTAAAATCTTACTAGAGTCTGCCGGGATTCGAACTCGGGCTGGCCGCCTGAGAGGCGAGCATTTGCTCGCAGGGTTATCCGCTCATGAGTTTGATTCGTATATATACATCTAACAATTTTGGTATATATTATTCGATAAATAACTGTTAGCGTGTGAAATGCTTTGAGCAGTTTACATACCTGTCAGCCTACTTGTCGGTTTGCCTGTCTAACTGTCGGTCTACCTGTATGTCTAACTGTCTGTTTACCTGTCTAACAGTCTGATTACCTGCTTGTTTATAACCAATAATGAAAACGGATGCAGTAGCAGAATTTATTAAAACTAAAATATTATAAGACAGAAAATTCGAGGTCGTATGGAGGGTAATTTGCTGCAACAACGGCTCCTCGGCAAATTTTTAAAACTTATTACAGAACAAATGCAAACTGTTGCAAAAGAGATAAAAATAAAAAACAGAATTCCCCATCATTATCACAATTTACATCTTACAAATTGAAAAAGAAAGAGAAAGTTAAATACAATTATGATGATGATAAATATAATCTTCAAAGAACAACTAAATACGGTTATGATGCGGATGATGATGATGAATATATTTCATCAAGACCTTCAAAACTAGAATTATTTACACCATAACCGGACGCTACTGATGAAGTATTGTATGAATCACTGTCATCCACTAAAGATGATCCTAATACGACTATAACAAGCAAATTTCAACTGCCTCACAACATAGAACCGCAAGCTATAATTTCTTTTTTTAGAACAGTATGACGAACTTCTTAGGAAATATGTAAAGAATTACCTTATAGAAGGACCAAATCTAGGGAGCCAATTTTATTTTGGGGGAAATGAGCTAGATATAAAGGATTCAGGTATAATTTTTAAAAATGTGCACTATGAATGTACTCCTGGTTTGTACGAATTACTATTTAAAAACGATCCCCAAATAACTCCAAGTCCGACAGATAGATCAAATTATAATAATATCATAGACAGAACAAAGAAATTTGCATAGAAATTTTGATAAAAATGAGGAAAGGTAGGTTTCAACCAAGTGAAATACAAGAAATTTATAAAATCTGAACGGTCATTATCATCACCATCATCATCATCGGTATATTAAGGACTAAAAAACGTACTGGTAAAGGTATGCAAGAAATGTATAAACAAGTTGGCAATAAACCATTGGATTATGTTTACTGGGATGATCCGACGAATGAGTTAGTCAATCGATTTAAGTTACTGTATGCCTCTCAAGCATCCGGTCACACAAATCATATAAATGAAATTGTTAGTATAATAGAAGAGTTAAATGAGGCGAGAATCATTAAATAAAGTCACTTCAACAATGTCGAGAGGTAAGTTCGGTCGTCACATTCAACGATGATGATGATTATGAATATTTCGATCTTCAGTATAAACAATTAGTCAATCTTGCACAACCTCTATATGAAAAAGATGCTGTCAACAAGGCGTTCCTCAACAAAGAACTTTTTCCCGTATGGTGTGACGATAGAACCCTAGATGGGTATATCTCGTATCCAGAAAGTCTGCTGAAACAATTTATAAATGCGTGGCTAGATGCGTACGATTGGAGCTACACACCTGAACCCGATGTAATACAAAGAGTGCTATACTGCTAATCGTAACAGGGAGACCCGAATGTGCTGCTTCAAAGGACACTTGAAGAGAGAATTGCACAGAGATACATACCCCACGCCATTAAAGTTTAAATGTATCGATTAACGATAATAGTAGCCTATACGTCAACATTGTTGTATATTTTAAATAAATATATTTCTTAAACTTAACACGACTCGCTACTGGCCTCGTAATAGAGGGCGTGGCGGTGGTTACAAAATGGCGACGTGAGTCCTCTTTACCCACCTAGCTCAACGGATCGGGCGTGGCGACCAAGGGTAGAGAGAGCTAGAGAGTAAATACACACACAGAATGGTTAATCAATGCCGAGACTGTAATATTTGTATTCGCAAAAAAAACATATAAATAAGGATACAGTAAGACAATGGTTATAAGATAGTGCTATATTGCAGTGGTTTTGGGCCCTACGGCTCTGCTCTGAGTGCAGCATAAAGTTTAAAATTAAATTTAAAGCACAGAGTAGAGGTGTTGTATCTAGCTGCAATAGCTGGCCATAGACACACGTTTAAAACCTCCACGAATGTAGTACATTCGTGCCGGTTTTGAACATGTGTATATGCGCAGCTATAAACTGGGCATTGACACACGTTCAAAACTGCCACGAAAAACTAGATTCGTGGCGGTTTTAAACGTGTGTCTATGGCCAGCTAATGCTAAAGTAAATGTCTTATCGTAAATGCATTAATAAAGGAATGCTTGTGTTAAGAGACAAAATTGATTAAGGAACGCACAGGAAAGAACTTGCCATTTCACAGGGTTACTAGTTAAATTCCTATCAATTAATTATTAAATAAGGCTGAATGGATAGCCTAAACAAAGTTAAATTATTACAAAAGGTTTGCTAAACGCAGTTGTTGAAGCGTAGAGTTCATTTCAATTAATTACACATAATTTGTGAACGTTTATAAAAGGTATTAGCCAAGAAAGATAAGAATATACGCAAAGAGCGAATTATTGTAAGCTAGCAAATGTGAAATGCAAACTTGTCAAGAAATTTGCAGAAAAGGGAACAGCATAAAAATTATAGATGAAAAGTACACATTTATGAACCAATAAACAACTTGAAAGGAAGTGAATCAGGAATTAATCAAATTAGTGACGAATATGAACATGCAACGGCCTTTTAATTCGTGTAGTGGCGCTAAGACAATCAGTGACAATATTAAAATATGAACAAGAATTTTATAAATGTACATTGTTTAGTTTTAGGTAGTTATAAGAATTTAAAATGTAAAAAAATATCTCACTTGAACTTAGTTCATGTCCTGTCTTTAGTTTAAGATTCGTTTTTGTTACAAAAGTACGCCATGAGAAACAAATGAATAAAATTAATTCTTTGACATCCAGTTTGTGCTCTTATTTTAAATTAAGTTTTCTCTACAAAATAATAAGTCTTAATCCATAAAAAGTATACCAGTGTGTAGAGCACATCGCAGAGTACATGTGGGAATAAAGGCAGCGTTTTCCCCAACATAAAATTTTTGCCGCAAAAAGGGTTTCGAGCTTGGTTTGTCGACATCGTCAAATCTACGAAGGCGGTTAGCTGCGACTTCAAAGACCCAGGACCTTTGCAGACTACAGGGACGCGGTCAAGGGAGCTCCAGGTACACAGCGAGCATCACAAACATCGAAGACTGCGCTTCCAGAAGAGATTCTTGCCAATTTTCCCCGTTCCCGAGCATCGTCGGAGGACCGAAAGTTATTAAGGTCTGTAAAAACTTTATTATCAGTGCGAGGAAGCAGAGATTTGTACCCCAGACCGACATTACCGTGGTGAAGACGAAACAGGCATATCAGGGCCTCTAGCTAGTCAAATTTTCCCAGTATTTACAATAATCCAAGTTGAGGTTGTGTGTTCTCCAAAAAAAGACGCAATCAGAAACAATTGCTAAGCTTCTCCGCGTAAAATACTGAAACAAAAGAGAATGAGTGACGCTATAAAAGCGCGAAATATTAGATTTCAAACAATACCTGTAGTTTGTTCACTGCAAAATAAACAAACCACTTGTTGAAATTTGACAGCAGCCATATTGGCGGCTGCGTAGTTTTAAAGTATTAGGTCGCCAGTGGCGTATCATTGAATAGAAAAATTATAATTGAACAGGAACCCACCCTTTGATTTGAGTCAAGTCTCGTACCGGAGCTAGCATTATAAAAATAAAATTGCAGACAGAATACGAATTAGGGCAAAATACTGTATTTATTTGATTTAAAGAAAAAATACATGGTATTTCTTAAACAGTAATAAAATCTGAGATAGATAATTCTGAGTGTAAATATTTATAATTGCAAAATTAAAAATATAACGTGCATAACCATAGCAATATATACAAAAACGAGCGGCGGCGGCAACGTCGGGCTCCGGCGATGCGGCGTGGCGAGAAGGCGAGCGGCAGGGGCGGGCGGACACGTAGGCCGGTGTTGAGCCGGAGATCCCTAGTGACCCTAGTGATGGGAGCGGTGAGGCGCGGGGGCAGCAGCATTTCATGTAGACGGCGGCGGGCCGGGGGCTGGTGAGCCAGGCGTAAAGTAGGTTTTTTTTCTATAATAATTTTCAAGGTCAACTTTCTAGGGGATAAGTTGCATTCTTGCATGATCCCTAGTTTTAATGATGTTGGTACATAGATTTTTAGTTCTTTTCTTCCACTAAAAAAATTATTGTAATTTTGACAGATATGTCATAATATAATATCGCTTGCTTCATTTTTGCATTTAAAATATTTCTTGGTTTTCTTTTTTATCCAATTTTATTGATGATGATATGATTCCATGTTAAAAAAAGAAATTTGTAAAAAGTTCAAATTAAGAAACTTTGACATTCAAAATTGACACATAACCATAATTTTGAAAAAATTCTACCAACACGAGGTATAAAAATTTCCCAGCGTTTTAATCACATATCTACCAACACTGTAACACTTTGACAGTTATTATAGAAAAAAAACGTACTTTACTTCCTCTCACAGCTGCTCGAACTCGGCCATTTCTTCTGGGCGCAGACAAAAGTATACGTCGATCGGACGGAGGCGGCAAGTGAGATGAGACTGCTGGGGTGCCGGTTTCGATGGCCTGTAGTCCCGTGGGGGTGTTGGCCGGATCGGTTGTGCGGGGGCAGCGGATGAGTCGTTCCCTTGGAGGCGGCGATCTGGTTCGGTTCGGACACCTGGGGAACTCGGGGCTGTCGGCACCGCTGGGCCTTCTTGGACAGCGGCGACTCTGGAGAGCTTGGAGGCGATAGTCCGAACAGTCGCTCTAACAGTTTTCTGGTGCTAGAACGAAAATACCAATCAGCACACGCCGTCTCTAGAGAGTATGTCGGAGTACTTCGGAGGGCACTCTTGTAGATGCCCCGGCGAGTACGATGGCTGGCAGCTTACACTTTAGGCATGGCGCAGCGGACAGCGACACGGGGCGGCGGGGGCGTTGATCCTCCTGGCTGGCAGGCGGCGAGCTTCCTGGTAAAATGCGATGGCGGCGGCAGCAGCGAGGTTCCTCGGCGGATGCGACAGCGGCGGCAGCAGCGAGCTTCCGGGTAGAATGCGACGGCGGCGGCCGCAGCGAGGTTCCTCGGCGGATACGACAGCTGCAGCAGCAGCGAGCTTCCTGGTGGAAGGCGTCGTCGGCGATTGGCGAGCTTTGGAGTTTACAGCGGTCCGGGACGGTAGCTATCCTTTTAGCGGGCAGGTAGAGAAAGGCGGCGGCGAGCGGTGGCAACGACCGGCTTCCTCACAGCTGGGGCAGAATAGCGGCGGCGATTGGCGAGCTCTGGAGCTTACAGCGGTCCTGGACGGTAGCGACGACGGCTTCTGCAGAGCGGATTCTAGGTTCCGGCTCAGTTTTTGGGCTCTAAGACCATTGGTCGATTAGAGGAGTTGATCCGAGACCAAAGATCGATCGAATGAATATTTTCTGGCTGCTTGCTTCTTTTAAAGGGAATCCATCAACCGCCGAGTCTCCCATATTTCAATTTGTCTACAGTGGGAGATAATTTGTTTGTTTTTAACTCCATTGGGCCGCAGCGTTGTTAATTAACTCCGGCGGCTTTTTTAATGTCTTCCTTATAAAAAGATGCATCCAGGGATATCCCACATGCCTAGGGGCGCGTTGATATAAGCCGAGATGTGTTTTAATCGCGGCTCATTTTTAATTGTTGGGTGGCATGCCGGCATTGACTTACTTATTGATAATTCTTTCCGGCGCTAGCCCAGTTCTCGAAGTTGACACTTTCGTTCTTATCTACATTAGCTAATCTCTTGAAAGGAAGGATTAAGCCTTTCTTTCTTTGTTCGTATCTTGGTTAGCCCGAGCGGACGGCGGCATGCGGATTTGGCTTAATTTCTATTTCCTAAATCTCAGTATGTCGCGCGGCACCCGCCCGTGTTTTGTCGGTCTTGTTTTATTGAAGGGGCAATTTGGTTCTTACGGACGCTGTTTTAAAGTTTCTATTTTGAGGCCGTGCTGAATTTCTTTGGTGACGGCTGCGCTTGTAGATTCTTTTGCTTTATTCGAAAACTATGCGTTCGTTCGAGGCGTTTATGAGCTCGTTTTATTAGGCATCCGACTATCCGCCGCCCTGCGTATAATTCGCGAGTATGTTCATATCAAACTACACTGTTTTAATTTTGTTATATATAGTATCATCAAAAATTAGTCTCATCTAGTATGGCTGTGGAAGTGCAAACCAACGCCTTTAAAATTAGCTTACATACTTCTATTTAATTCAAACTGTTATAATTAAATATTCTTTTTATCCATCTTATTACAATATTATATTCAAATAAACGAATTTGCACGTAAAAGTAATGTAATTGTACCACAAATAAGCCTGCGCCGGTCGAATAGATACTTTATCTTAAATCTAACCTAAAAATAAGATATATTGGACCCAGTTTTAAAGGCATCAATTTGTTCTTTCATAGCCATACTAGATAAGATTAATTTTTGATCATACTTTATTTGCTAGTATAGATAATAATTTTATACATATATGTTTTAGGCAAATAAATGCAATTATATTTATAATTGTCGTTTTTTTATTTTTATTATTTGTGATATTATTGTTATGTGTGTGTGTTTTTGCTCATAAAACAGTTACATGATAATATTTAAACATGTCAGGTTGGCCGAGCGATCTAAGGTTCCTGATTTAAGCTCTGGTCCCCTAAAGGGACCGTGGGCGTGGGTTCGAGCCCCACCCCTGACAATTCTTTTCAAAATTACAAACTTGAACTCGAACAGATGACACTACCTGACAAATTTACTACAAGGTTACAACCACTAATGTTTGCAGACAGCCGAGATGATATATTTATAAAAGCAAAACCATCTGCCTAGGGTCACATCACATTCCCAAGCCATGATGTCACTAGAACATTGCTAAAATACCGAAGGTCATTGACCCCTACAAGCTCATTAACCACATCCGGCCCAAATTCCCAGACAACACGTCACCCCCACATCTGGCACCGCAAAAAATTGCCACAAACAGCCTCCGGTTCCACCTCCCGCTGACTTCCGGTCTTCTGATCACTCCTCACCACCTCTTCGTGATCTTGAAACACATGACAATGTTCGCTTCGGATGAACACTCTATTCAAGTGGTCCAGAACCCGCCTAACTTAACTACTTAAGAGGTAGATCAAGATGTTAAGGAGAAGAACAACGCAGAGAGTGTAAGTAGCTACAATAAAATACGTAATAATACACACAGATTACTTTCAAGGAAAAGCAAGAAAACATTTAAACACCGAATTTAGAAAACTAGAAAGGTCAAATAACGATGGGATCCGGACGCCGTAACTCAGTGGTTAAGCATTCTGACTACTGATCTAAGGGTCGCGAGTTCAATCCCCGGGCCCGGTGAGGTTTTTAAAAATAAAAAAAATCAGATGAGAACCTCTACAGAATGCCATCATTCGGAAGTGATTAAAAGACGTTGGTACCATGTTACTAACATGTGTAGCACATAAAAGATCCCTTGCTAGGGTTGCAAGTCATTAGTTTCGGCAAAATTCTAAGTAGGACTTTGATCATATGACTATAGTAGTTGGTGTCTAGGTACCTGGTACTCCGCATGTCTAGACCTTATCTATTCAAACAAACAAATAACGATGGGGCTTTTAGAAATATACAGTGTGGTCCATTAAGTGTGCAACAAATGGGACATTTTTTTATTAGTTGTAAAACCGAAATTTAAATACCGCCAAAAGTTAATGCATGTTCGATAACCATACCAGATGCCCTTAGAATGGCTTCAAGTCAAACAATATACAGGGCAGGACAAAAAATATGTAATTCGTCCAAGAATAAAGTTACCTTATTTCAAAAAATATAGCAAAATTTTATTGAGAAAAGTTGTTTAGAATCAAAAGTTATGCTCAAATACAAAGTCACGGCCTCCTATTCGAATTTTGATTCTTTTTCTTGTAAAATTTTGTATTATCCCCGTATGATACATATTTTTATTATTCTGATTTTATTAAGAGTTTTTCATATGTAAATTATTATTAGTAAAGCATTTGCCTTGTTAAAAAGAATATTTGCGAAATTCTAAAGTTCTGTTAAATATCGTTGCAACAAACATGAAGTGGACGCTTACCTAAAAAAATATAAATCCAAGTAAATTTTACAAATACGCTTCAAGTAGCTAAAAGTTATTTAAATGGGATGTGGTTGTGGCTACTTTAAATACATATAAAATAAAAATAATAAAAATATGTATCATACGGGGGTAATACAAAATTTTCCAAAAAAGAATCAAAATTCGAATAGGAGGCCGTGACTTTGTATTTGAGCATAACTTTTAATTCTAAACAACTTTTCTTAATAAAATTTTGCTATATTTTTTGAAATAAGGTAACTTTGTTCTTGAACGAATTTCATATTTTTTGTCCTGCCCTGTATATTGTTTGACTTGAAGCCATTCTAAGGGCATCTGATATGGTTATCAAACATGCACTAACTTTTGGCAATATTTAAATTTCGATTGTACAACTAATTAAAAAAATTTCCATTTGTTGCACACTTAATGGACCACACTGTATACGTAAGCATAGAAGACTAGATTAACTTTAAGCATCAGCAAAGAAAAAACCAAATATCTAATTCTAGAACGGAAAAGAGGAGGCGAACTAAGACAAAAAAGAACGTTTGATAAGTATAGTAAATACAAACGATAAAATAGAGAAGGAAACTCGAACGATGACAATGCAAAGAACCAACGTTCACTATTACTTATACCCTTCTAAACGTCGTGTTAATGCCTGTTTAATATCAAATCTAAGAAAATACTTCTGTAAAACAATTAATTATAGAAACATCATCACCTACACAAAACAAGAAAATTTGCTGAAAATATTCGAAAAGAAGTTACTGAAAAAAATAGTAATTAAGGTAAATAATAATATCTGAAGAAGACGCACGAATAGAGAATTGATTGAGCATTTTAGAGAATGATCATATTGTTTATCAAAACAGTAATTCAAGAATTAGATGACTGGACTGTCGAAGCCAGCACGGTAAGAAATACCTATGACAGGTATTTTCAAGGAAAAAGAACCAGAGAAGAAGACCCAGGGAAACGTGAAAAGACTGAGTGGAACTAGATTTCCAGTTGTTAGTTGTAGAATAGCCGCTCAGAATGATCAATCGCCGAAAAGGACAAAATTCACTTTTTGGACATAAAGCGCAGACAGATAGGTACCAAATTATAAAGAAATGTGAAATTATTTGTATTAACGGTTAATGGTACCTATCTATAATTTATTATTTATTAAATTTTCCTCCCTGTAGAATGTAATTACAAAATTTCGTTTTCTTAATTATGTTTTCTTGGGTATTCTGTAATAATGTGAATTCTGGGCAGTCCCCAAATATATTAACCAATTTACAGTTCTTCAATTTCTCAATGCATTTCACATCTCAAATAGAGCATGTGCGATCCAATACTTGGAATTTCTAACAGACACCTGTTGATTCTAAATTTTACGCAATTTTAGTTCCGCAGATTGACTGTTGCCAACAAATTTCCAAAATCTATTCGTTATATATTAACATCCAATATTGCAATTCTGAACGCACCATTCGACCGTAACTTAATAAGAAGACAGATTTCTCACAAAACTGATAAGCGATACGAAGGTCAACTGATAAGAAATTAATAACATTTGCTGTTTAGGCCTTTATTACACTAGGCCGCCTGGCGGCGCAACCAGCTGCGCCACCGGCGACTCAGTCGGCGACTCGTACAAGGCGACCGGTGGCGCGCGCTTCAGTTTTCTCGCCAGCCAAGTAGGCTGTGTTATTAGTATTCTGTTCTGCCTGTCAGTCTGACTGTTTTAATTTACGCGAATTTCTGTACTTCAGTATGTCTAGTGAACTGCAGATTGAAACTGAGGAAGAAAGTGTAAGTGGAAGTGTAGACAAGACAAGAGGAAAAAGCATGAAGCAGGAAGATACCCTGAAAGAGTGCCAGAAGTTATTGGACACAAAAGTGAATACCGAAGATTTCATTTTAGCAGTTGAACAACAATCCGCAATTTGGGACGCCAGTTCTGAAGCTTACAGTAATAAGCAAGTAAAACTGAATGCTTGGAACGAAATTATTTGTACAATTATACCGGACTTCGAGCAGCGGCGCTTGGTTGAGAGAAATAACCTCAGTAAGTAATTATACATTATATTATTCTAAAGAAAAGTCATTCTACAGTCATAAGTAATTACACAGTACCTAAGTAATCAAATATTATATTACTTTAGAGTAATGTAATTTAACAGAAGGTTTCATTATTACAAGTTCTAACTAAAACTGTCTTACTTTTTGTGAAGGTTTCTCTCCATCTGTCTATACTTTTGTGCCTTTCAAATAAAAAATTGCAGCTTAATAGCTTAACAATAATTTAGATTCTGTCCATTTGCCAAGGTACAGCTCCTGCTTCACTAACAAAATAGTCACAAAACTTGTCTCTGAGCTGTGTTGCTTTTTTTGTTGGTGGTCGGCAGTCTCCACTCCATTCATATAAACCTTCGACTGACAAGGTATCTTCAATTTTGAAACCGTCACGTTCTCTGACAAAATTATGTAAAACACAGCAAACTCGTATTATGGACTCACACAAAGGAAGGTCAACATTCAATGGTCGATGGAAAATTCTCCATTTATTGGCCAAGATTCCAAACGTACACTCTATATGCCTACGTGCTCTGCTGAGTCGGTAGTTGTATACACGTTTTTTTATGCTCAAACATTTACCTGCATAAGGTCTAAGTAGTTTAGTTGTCAAACCGAAACCTTCATCCCCAACAATCACAAAGGGCATAGGCTCATCGAAGCCCTGGAAAGAAGACTGGGCTTCAGGAATATTTAATGAGCCCTCATCAAGTTTTTTATTAAAGACACTATCCTTAAATACCGTGGAATCAGCAGATTTACCATATGCACCCACATCCACGAAAATAAATTTGTAGTTGGCGTCACACATAGCAAGTAGCGATATTGAGAAAAGTTTTTGTAATTATAATACAACGAACCACTTCCAGTTGGCTTGATTACTCGTACATGTTTCCCATCAATGGCTCCAATGCAGTGTGGAAAGTTCGTTTTTTCGTAAAACTCAGCAGCCGTTTTCAGCCAAAAATCTGTAGTGAAGTCTGGAAAGCAGACTTGTCTAACGTTTTTCCAGATGGCATCTAAAACTTGTCTTACAAACACTGAGATTGTAGACTGGCTTATTCTGTATTGGAAATGAAGATCTTGCATCGAAGTTCCCGTTGCCAGATATCTGTAAAAACAAAAACAATTCAGCCAGTTTAACCCCTCTTCCCTCTTCCTCTATTGTAATTTTGTTTGTTTTTTTTTCAGTGACACTCATTCAGAAGAAGTGGAAATCCATCCGATCATGCTACACCAGAGAACTTCTTCGGTTAAAAGGTGTCAAAACTGGTTCAGCTGCAACTAGGAGAAAACAGTACACGTATTTTGAACAACTACGTTTTCTTGAAACTGCAGTGAAAAAAACTACTACAAACGTGGACGAAGAAGACATCGTGAATGAAGAAGAAAATGAATCTTCAATTTCGTTTGATAGTGGGCCTACATGTAGTAACTCTCAAAATAAATCTAAAAAAAGAACCAGCAACGACCATGAGCTAATTGAAGTTCTAAAGAAAAAGATTGTATCGGAAGAGAAACATCGCACTTTCGATGAAACAGATGAGGATAAGTTGTTTCTCTTATCTATGTTAACTGAGATTCACAAAGTACCTGCTGAAAGAAAATTAAAACTTCGGGCAGATATGATTTCTCTCGTAGCAGCTGCCCAAACACCTGTACACTGTACACAACAAGGATGGCAGCAAGTGGGCTATACTGGACCCTCAAATCCTACGCCACCACCATCAATGGTACAGTATACTACGCAACCACACCCTATGCAAATACAGCCCATGCAACAACAGTATATGCAACAACGTCCGATGAATGAACATCATACACAGCAGCAAACAATGTCTCAGCATTTTTTCCAGACTCAGTTTCAACAATCTCCTCCAGCTGAAGCCACTTCAGTCACATCAAATGAAGATTCGGATAGTCAAATGAGTGAACCTTTGCTGTTCAATATGTAGTATATAAAAACTCAAAATATATATATGTGAAACCATTAATAATTTGTTATTACTTTTTAGGAATAAACAATGTCCCTATTAGTTGGATTTTTTTATTCAATTTCCTTTTGACATAATAGGATAATTTACTTATTAATTTGCTAATTTACTTTAGGATAGTTTACTTACCTCAAAGTGACTACGAGTTTTTCTTCTGGTGTGATACACTTTCTCATTTTCGTATCTTTTCCGGTAATATCAGCCTTTATCAACGACAATAATTCAAAAAAAGACGATCTAGACATTCTTAAGTAATTAAAAAACTTATTGTCGTCTGCACACAGTTCATCAAAAAGAGTATAGTACAACACTTTAGATTCTCTTAACGACAGAATAGGGTGTACATGCATCTTTCTCTTTCTACGCCTTCTTTTTTTCATTAATAAAAGTACAAGAAGGAGCATATATGTATACTTGTCCGAATGTTCTCTCATCTCTGGTGCACACTAGACTGACTATGTGGTGACTATACCGAGTGGTGACGGGACTAGCTACGCCGCCTGGCGGCTCAGTGTAATAGGCCCGATACGATACAATGCCTTGCCATGACTCTCCGCCACCCGTGGCTGCCGACGTGGTCGCGGGGCACTGCAGCCAGTCAGCAGCCAGTTTGTGGCGACGCCACCGGCTGCGCTAATCTAATAGGCTTCATAACAATCAATGCCCAATGACATGCGACGTCACCGGTGGTGCAGCTGGTTGCGCCGCCCGGCGGCCTAGTGTAATAAAGGCCGCACGAAGTCGCACCTGAGCAAGCAGTAGCAACAACGTATTGAAATTTTGGGAAAATCGGGTGTATTAACAAAATTTTTACTGCATTGCCGAAACGCTGAGTTGTATATTAAAAAGCGCGCCAAGAGAAAAGGTAACTAAGTCGTTTTCAAATATGTAGTACCTTAACCTATAATTTTTTTTCTTGTAGATCACTATGTCTAATTGCGAGCTGAACAATATTTTGTTAGAAACTTTTGATGACCAGATTCAGGAGGAAATTACGACTACAAACGAATGCAATTGAGTTTAGATTCACCTGTGGAAAAGTTACTGTAATATCAACCAAATTTATATACATAAGTGAGTATGATAGTATTGATAAATAGGTATATACTTACTTTGCTACCTTTAATAATTGGCTGTGTTATGATTGACTCAAACTAGTTAATTAAATTCTGTTGCATAATGCTGCTTAATAGTACATTACGGAACTTACGTAACATTTAGAAAAGTGATTGAATGAGTATGGCAGTTTTGAGAGAAGCGTTAACAACTAGGTAGTTAAACAGCCACACGTGTTTAGTAAAAGCACTTTTCTAAATCGTATCGTATACTTACTAGTTTTTGCATTTCCTATAGAAAGTATTATATCAAATTGACATTAAATGTTAAATACCAAGCTGATCAGAACTCATTTTTATGTACAGGTACAATAAGCAGCTCCAGTTGATGTTCAGTCAAGTGGTGCTACTTTCTAAATTTAAGTAATTGTATTTTTAATATGTATGCCGATTAAATTTTTTTTAAAAATGTTGCTATGCAGTAATGGTTGATGTGTTTTAAAGTACTGCTTTACTAAAGGATTTTGAATGTAGAGATATAGGTCATTACCATATGAAATGTGCAAAATAGCTATTTATATTACAAGTGTTAGAAAGACATCATTTGCTTGCGTATGTGCATTGCAGAACGAGAAGAAGTCGAGCTGTCTAAGCACACAAGTAAGGAAATTATGTGTTTTCCTAGGCGTTACATAGGTACAAGATTTATCTATTTTTGAAGTGCAAAAATCAATTTCATTTCCTAATTCAAAGAAAAGTAAGCTATTTCTCATGAAAATAGATAAACTAAATTATAGTAGGTAGTCGGATAATGCTGTAGAGGTGGCAGAGAGGCACTTGCTTCAGGTTGTGGACCAGTATCTCCAACAACCATAAAAATCTTGGTTTGACTATTAACAATTTGCCAGTCCGGCTTTGGCAAATCTTGGGCTCTTAATGCCAAAATCTCCTCAAAGATGAGAGGCGGGTGCCTTTG
>CALNHX010005638.1:0-103138 GCA_940337035.1 Agriotes lineatus | reverse complement strand
AATAGGACCACGGTATGTTGAATTTATGAATGAAATCTTCTTGGCTAATTAAAATTTGTTAGACCCACCACACCCATAGCTACCACAATACAAATGAGAATTGAATAGACTATTCAGTTCACCCGCCATCTGTCAAAAGTGGACCAATGAAAACGTCAAATTTTGCATTTCATAGCCACCCAAAATAAATTGTAGTGACTATAGTACTAGTAACGAATTGCAGCGACTATTGTAGTAGTACTCAAGTGACTATTTTGAACAAACTAAAATATTTATTGAAGATGTTTACACAAATTGTAACTGAGTGTTGAATATTTTTAATTTGGAAAATGAGTTTGGTTCACTGAACATCCCTCCGAATACTATATGTAGTTAAAGTTAGGTAAACTATTTTTGGAGTGGTATCACTCGTGTCTATTGCGTGTGCTCCGCAACTCGTCCTATTTGTACCCACACGCAATTGACATAACTTTAAGTACTTATAGTATTATAAGTGATTATTTGGAAATCGTTGGATAGGTACAAATGAACCTATCCGGTGTCCTCCACGGTCACCCGACATGACGCCATCTGACTGCTATTTATAGGGGCACGCAAAAGATGAAGTGTTTAAGACAAGATAGGCAAAGTTAGATGAGCCCCAAAATGATATTACCATGATCAAAATTATAACATCAATGACTACGTGGATACAATTACCGGCCGCGGATAAATCAGGAGACGGCGTGCAGTTCTTTAAGAACTCACAATTAATTTAAAGTCAAAAAGGGCGCCAACGAATCTTTTAACTAACGACAAATGTATCCAGACATCACAGAGAATTCGTAAACTCAAGGTAGCACAATTATCTGAAAGTAAGTACACGAATCAGGTAGCAGTACCAAAGAACAGGACAAAATGCTTATATCACAGTATGATTGTCACTAATTCAGTAGCATTTAATACAAGATTACAGGTGCTTATTTGCCAAATTAAGGTGTACCTCAACAAACTCGGCTTGCGAGAACAATAACTAATAAAACAATTTTAAAAAGTACAACTATACATTACAACAGTTTAAAATAAATGGAATGGCAACTGACATCGACTCCGTGGTTGGAAAATCATCGTTCAGGTACACAGCTCGTGAAGCGAACTGTACATAGCGGCCGGAATCCGAAAGTAAAATAGCGGCTAAAGAAAGAGAAGCTCTAACATAGAATCATGGATGCTTTTGACAAAATACAACGCAAACAGCTTCGAATGACTTACCCCAGATGAATTTGGGCAACTTGTAGATAACGATCAGTAAAGCGCTTTTAAATCCGCCAACTAGGCGCGAGAAAGCATTTCGCAACAAAACTGTCAGGGCCGCATCAATCCGCATATTCTGCGAGGGCCAAGAAACAAAAAACCATACTATGCAAGCCTGCAAAACCATTGGAAAATTTCAAACACGCTAAACCAACGTCACCATCATGGTGTCAAAACAAAACAGCCGCGCTGAGGACAAAAGCCACAATTTGAGAGTGGCTGTCTGGCCGGAATCGAGGAAGGCGCGCGACTATACAACACCTGCACTACAGAACTGAGAAATAATAGAGGGGCAATCGAAATGTTACAAATATTGATGGACAAATTATTTTGGAAGCAACTCGTAGCGTTACGTAAAAATATGGATAAAATGTGTTGAGCGGGAGGGCAAAAAGTGTCTTCTTTACAATATTGTTTCCCAAATGCACTTACGATTGCATTGTAGCACTGTTATTGTGATTCTAATCCAAAACATAATAAAAAGTTAGTTCCAGAACAGTTAATAATATTTAAAACTGTTGTATGAAATGAATTATTATTCTAATTTTAATAATGTTTTAGGTAAATATTTGAAAATGTATGCATTGTCGACGTTTTACCAGCTAATTAAAATATAGCACAAATTCAAAACAACTATAATGTGACAGAAGAATTAAAATAGAAATTCCTTTTATAGGCTTATTTATAGGTAACCATGTTTATAATAAACATTATGAGAGTGTCATACAAGATCGCATTACACATTATACATTTCAGCGGGGATTTGGACTTGACAATGCATAAAAATGGTGGATTTAGTATTTGTAAACAACATATTTAATATAAGAGATAGTAGATGCCAAATAAGCAATTCTCGCTATCAAATATCTGAGATCAAATTCCAAACCATCTGAAAAGTTATATAACTTCTATAAGTTTTAGAAGATAGTAAAGAAATGAAATTTGGAATTCAACTGAATTGCAGCATAGCATGTGATATGTAGTAATGTTAGTATCGTAAAAATATGTATATGTTTAGCCTGCTTGAAATTTATATGTTAGTATTGCAATTTCCGTGAAACAAGTTAAACACCAAAAGTAATATTTCATGGACGTAGAGGAGTCTCAAAAATCGTAAATTGTTACATGCTGTTACCTATACTTTATACTGCAGTAAATACTGAATTATTTACATTGTCTGTTAGCTATACAAACTATGCTCTGGTGTTTAATGTTGCAATCTACATTGAACTACTTACCAAATGTTGTTTATTATCATCAGCTATTGTTTGTTTTACTTACATACCAACATAACTATATTTTTAAGTATTTAATTGAAGACGATTTCAACTTCTCACTCCACTGGTATCTCTTATCCTTTGACTTTTCAAAAAAATCGCATTTGACGTGTTTAACATGTTAAGTTACCATACTCTTAAAGTTGAGTTCTTCTACCTTAACAATTACACGATCCAATTCTGGAAGTTGTCCACTAAATAAAAACAATGGTCGTGAAAGCCTTCGAAGTCATATTAGATTTTTAAGTAATTTAGAAGCAGCTCTGCTTTATGTCATTTCAGTAAAAATTGCAAACTTCCTTAATAAGCCCGTCCATACAAAACAAACAGCCTGCAGGAATAACAATTCTCAGTCGACTCCCTCAGTTTTATAACTAAACTTACGATAGTCTTCGGCGACTTCAGTCGTTGTTCCATAATAAAAGTTTTTAAATATGTAGCAACCTTCTGGCGATACAAGAAAGGTCTAGACAGTTCGTGAAGCTAAAGCCAAGGGTAGTAACCTAATAGTGCACGCAAAGCGAGTTGCTTTCAAATTTGCAAACATCATAATCTGTCGACACTTAAAATATTTTTCTTTTTTCTGCAGTTCAAATATGATGCAAAACCCTAGAATATTGGTGTAACGGACACTCGGATAATGTACATTTCAGTTCAATGTGTTCAATGTCTGCTATACATTTATTTCTTGTTATACTTAGCAAATATTCTATAACCCAAGACCATGGTTCAATCATTTTCCATCTCCAGTGCTGACACTACAACTTCTGGTCACCAAAGCTGCATTGAAATTAAAGACAATAACTTGCTATGTTTCCTAAATTATCAGCTAAAGTGCACAACCAATGGCGCCATCTTAAAAAGAAGGGAAATGTCTAAAAACCGCATATTATTTGAAAGGAAATACAAGAAGGCATCGTCAATATACCTATAAGGTTGAGCAAGTTTCTAGAATACAAATGCGTTCAAAACTCTCAAAAGAAAGGGTAGAAATTTCAGAATGGCGACTCAGAAGAATTGAATCAGTGAGACATTGTAAATATTAAGGTATTGAGTCGACCGTGAAGACAAAAATGTTGTATTAAAGCGTAATTACTTTAGGATAATGACAATTACAGCTGCAAAAGTACTCATCAGTTACATTTTTCTTCAGTTCGAACTTTCCTTGAAATGTGAAACTAGGAATAAACAACTAATATTTGGAGCTGCTGCTCAAGGTTCTTATAAAATTGATTAGGAACAGAACAGCATTGCATTACTTTAGTTTTATAGTAAATAAAGAGCATCACGTGAAAGAGGGCCCCTTGGAAAGGGGCGGAGGCCCGTGTTCCTCCTTGGAGAGGGGCGGATTCCTGAGGGTCGCCTTGGAGAGGGTCGGAGCCCCCTTGGAGAGGGTCGGAGCCCCCCTGGTGAAGAGCAGAGCCCCGAGGGCTTCCTTTTTTGGTCAGGTGGACGACAGGGGGAGAAAGGGGAAGGGTGTGTAACAGAACAGAGTGGCACAACGTAATAGGTCTAAAAATGGTGGTAAATTGAATAGAATAGACCGCGCAATAGCGCGCGCAGCCCCGTTTATATAAAAATAATTATCATGAAAAGATGGTGAACATAAAAACAAATGCACTTACCTTAGTAAATTTTTGTTTAGCACAGGTACGTAAGACCTGGTGAGTATTATCTAGCATTAATTTGTATCAGTTATTTTATTTTCTTACAGTGAGGTGAGCGACTGAGAGTACGTTTTTCATATCTACTAACGCAGATACGCACAACAACAAAATTTATAGATTATGTTTATTCTTTATTGTTACATGATTTTTAACCTATTATTAAAATTGGAGATAAGTACAATTTTACCTTTAGATATTAGATAATCAGTGTTAAAAATCAATTAGCGTTATCTTTCATCTGTAATGTTTGGAGACTGCCAACCATTATCTAAAGATAATTGATTCTTTGTTTGATAATCCCAACGTTTGAGTTTTATTCCATTGATCTTTAATTATAGTTTCATTAAAATACAAAAAGAAAGATCTTGTAACACAATTTCATTTTTAGACCACTTCTCATTGGTTTCTACCCGTTTTGTGTTACAAGATCAATGCAAAAATGAGTTTATTATTAACCTTGAAATAAACTTCAGAATTCGTAAGTAAACAATGACTCACTTTTCGCACCTAAATGGTGATGGTGTAAATTGACATAATTGGCTTAGAAATTTATAGATTTCGATGGTGAACGTGGAACAAAATATCTTATAATATTTACATTTTTGGAATAGAAAGAATTTTTAAAATATCGTTTTTTGCAATCAAATGGGTGTTACTATTTTACATTTCTTGATGGCACTTTATAGCTTCTGAAAAAATCAGAAAAGATCCACCTAAATATAATTTAATGTAATTAAAACCTAAAGTGAAATGTATACGTCTTCATTTCTGTCATATACGAGTATATCTATATATTTTTTACTGGTCTGGTAGCAACTACCTACAAGCTTAGCAACGAGTCCGGTAGGTACGTTTTTATGGCCTAGGCCGGTAGCACTTAACAACGCATCTGATTCGTGTTATACATTTAAAAGTACTGAAGTATATTGTAGCTGGCACTGTTAGTCGATGTCAAATTTGCATGTTAGGTTTTTCGTCAGCTGACACAATCTGACCCAAAATCTAACCTCCAATTTGTCATAGGCAGCGTCACCAACAATACACTTCACTACTGCCAAACGTACAACAAGGATCACAGCATTTTTAAAGCAATTAGATAATTCTTTAATAAAATCAAAATGGTTCTTGTCCTTGTTCATAGTATACACAAAAATTGTATTCGACTCACGGCCGGTATTCGCTTTTATGGCCACGCTGGTTTACGTTTCTCGCCCTGGCGGCAGTAAAGTAACCGATTGTTTTACGACTTTTTTGTAGGTGGCGAGGCGACAGATAAACGTCAACCGACAAATGTTGGTTAAAATGTTGTAATTTCATGATTCCTCGATTTCAAATAAAACATAATGTACTCCTCGGCACTAAAGTTCCTTTTTATCCCTCATGTGGTTTATTTGCCTTGGCCCTACGGGCCTCGACAACTGAATCCACATTCGTGATAAAAAGCTAACCTTCAGTGCCTTGGTATACAAACTACTACCATGAGATAAAAAAAATGATTCTGAGCAGGCCTCGATATGTGTTATACGTTTGGCAGTACTGACGTGTATTGTCAGTCTATGTCAAATTCGAGATTTGCAGGTTAAGTTTTACGTCAGTCTGTGTCAAACAACAAACAAAACCTAACCTTTTAATCTCGAATTTGACATAGACTGACAATACACTTCAGTACTGCCAAACGTATAACACATATCAAGGCCTGCTCAGAATCATTTTTTTTATCTCATGGTATTTCTGCCGCTGACGAGTGTTTGGATGCTATGGCAATAAAGTGACAGTTCAGCATCATCAATCAAGCTAATATACATTTTACTGACGTTTGAAGAAAAATTAGTTATCCGCAATAATACAAATAAAGAGAAGATCATATTTTCTTTATTTACTTTTTTTAAATCCTTAAAGTAAAGAAGAGTTAGCAGGACTAAACTTAGCAGGTTTGGTTGGTTCAGGTGTAGGCCTATTGATCAGCTGCTCTTTTTCTTCACTCTTAAGCATTTGAATGTTGATCAAAACTAATCTATATAATCCAAGACTGCATTTGTTGTTAACCTTTTTCGCCTTTTTGCTGATTGAGCGATTGCCGGTTTTCTGATGAGAGGTGAAAAATATCTTCGTAGTCGTCTGCTGTAAGGTAAGATACCATTATTTCGCGTTAGTAGTAAAAATAAGCAAAAAGTGTTTATAAATTTGACAATAAATGTGACCTTCAAATTTCGTCCGGAAAATTAAGGACGTTATAAAAAACGGAATAGTCGATGAACCCAACTAATTTCTTTAATGGTTTAAAAGGAAATAATATTAATTTTTTACAAACGTTTATGAGCTTAATTTTGAAAATATAAACATTTGCAATAAAATCTCAGAAGTAACCAACTGCTCTTAGATATCAAGATGAACATTGAAATAAAACACGATGAGAAGGTGCAAGCGCCTTATCGATGCTTTGGTATCCTGTTGGGATGGAGTGACCTTTGCAATGCGTTGTTAGGAACAACCGATTCTTAAGACACATTGATTTATTAGTCTTCGTAATCTGTTGTTCTTTCAATGTGAGGGCGGAGAACGACTATAATGTAGCATTTCACATTCAAACGTGACAGTGCATAGAAATGAGTATTTGAATTTGACATTAATAAAAAAAATACATTCGGTACTAAGTTTTGAACTCCTGATCTTAAGTTCAGCAGCCCAGCTATGTACCATAACACTATCGTATTACCCTTACCGTAGTTAAGTGATTATGTAATGGGTATTACTGGTAACCTGAATACAAATAAAGAAGCACAGAAAACAAGATCGGCTAATATCGCCCAAAAGCGTTTCAGTTAGTTGCATTTATATTCCCCACAAAATGGCGCAGAAATCATACTGATTGGTTACGTCGTTCTTGAGATACAATGTTTACATCCATCCGGTGGCGGGACGCTTTAAGTAAATTTCGTTTTCCTACTTTTCTTTAAAGCCAAAGCGGTTGCTGACTTTACAAAAGTTATGCAGTTTTATGAGGCTTTTTATATAATTTTGGTTTGATCGCGATTGATGGTTGTTGCAAAAATTGCAAATTGCATCTTAGAAAATGGCGGTATCTCCATATTTCAATGCCTTTTCCAAAAATTGCTGCTTTTCAGCATATTTTGGATTCCGTCTACAAATAGCATTATTAAATTAGCAATAATTACAAAACATCACCTCGTCAATCTTGAATACTAAGTTAAAGAAAGTTTCCTGGATTGCGAAAGGAAATATACCCATCTTCAATCATATTTAAAAAACTGCCTTGATTGCTCTAATTTAAAATAGATAACGTACAGGATGTCTATAAACGAAGAAACGATTTTCGTAAGCTATAGAAACTAAAGTATAGATGGTTTTTCAAAATGATTTGTTATTGAATCCGCCACCTCAAAGAGTTTCACTTGTATTTTCTCAAAATGTTCAACAAACCACACATATCGCAATGTATTGACTGGTTTATTCCAAATTAATCCGTTGCTCAAACTCAAAGAATGTTTCGTACTGTTTATAATATGGTTTCATTTCGAATGGGCTAATACCTTCTATAAGAAGGTAGTATCAAGGAGCATATTGTTAGGAACCCTAACTGTAACATGATAAACTCTAGACTATTTTGAGAATGGACGTTAGTAATTAATATTATTTAATCTTAGCTTAGTGTCTAACTCAAATGTAATTATGTACGTATAAGGACGAAGTTAGCATCATACTTATCCTGGGAAAAACGTGCCGAACAGTGTCACAGGTTCTTCCAGAAAAAGGGCCGGACATGAATCGTAAATATTATTGCTTTTACGTGCCACTTTGCGTGGTACCGATACAATTCTTAGGTTTCCATGGTCTAAATAGCTTTTACAAGTTTACCTGTAAAAGCGGGAATTTTGGTGAAGGCAGATCTTAACAGACCTCGGTAGCGGATAGATCGCTTCCGAATAATTTGTAAATAAACATATTTTAAGCTACTGAAGTCTTTAATTTCTCAAGTAGAACTTTAATAAGTGTGACCGCGTAATCAGGATCGAGCTGAAACCCCGACGTTAGACGTATCGCAACAATATAATTATGCTCTTTGGTAGTATACAAAATTCAAAGAAACTGGAATCTTACTACATGGAAAAGCATATATAATCACCTATCAATAAGTGACGCTACTGTTGAACATGTACTACTCGTAGGTGAATTTTCACGTAGTATTAGCAATAGGTAATCGTATTAAAAATCAAGTCTATAAAAATCATAACTTTGTAAGAACTTAGAGCAAATATATCGGAAACAATAAACAATATTACTGGAAATATGCTTAAAAAGGTTGACAAGAACTCAATTAATCAAATAATTTAGTATGTGAGAAAAACATTTTGAGTTATTGAAAAACAGAAAACAAAAAAATATTTTTACACATACATGTAATTTCTTTATGGACACGTAGTATTTTTATATCATTAGTTAATCACATATTAATTTTAATTTAAAAAGAACATAAGCACCTCCAAACTTAGTGGGAAAGATTTCAAATATCTTCTGGTGGCATTAATCCCTTCTACTGACATTTTTTGCAAGTAGGTACAGTCTGAGGTAATATTCAGAAAAATTTCTCTAAGTTAAAATGCAATTCGTAATTTGATATGAGCCTTTTAACGTATATTTACTAAATATCCAAATTGTGAAATGACATTTAAAATTTTAAATTATAATTTATGGAGATTAATAGTGTCAATAATAATGCATGATTTTAAATTATTAGAATAATAAAAAATCAATCGGTCGTAACATGTTTAATATAGTAATCAGTTTGCAAAACGTTTCGCAATTTATGATTGCTTCATCAGTTAAAAATTTTTAAATTTGTTTTACATTTTTAGAAATATTATTCAATGCTTGTGCTATGTTATATTTTAAATTGTCCAAACACAGTATTCATCCCTTCTGGGGTGCTGTTTCGTCTTTTATATGTTAAATTTCGTCATCAAGTTACCCTAATAAAATTTACATTGTTTTAACTTTACAATAAAATGGGATGTGCATAAATTAAGACAAATGGTCGTAATAGTTTCTACACTTCGTCAATATTCAATATTATAATATTTCTAAAAATGTAAACCAAATTTAAAATTTTTTAACAACTGATGAAGCAATCATAAATTGCGAAACGTTTTGTAAACTGATTACTATAATAAACATGTTACGACCGATTGGTTTTTTATTATTCTAATAATTTAAAATCATGCATTATTATTGACATTATTAATCTACTATAATTTAATAAATATCAACGTTTAACAAAGTGATGTGGAATTCTACCAAAACCCTTATGCACAAAATTTGTTTAAATTTTTTTAGGTATTAATCGGTTTTTTATTGTATTTTATACCTATATTCTAAAAAAAATCTCTTAAATACTGGTTTTGTAATTGTTAATTTTTACACTGGTACGATTTTTAATATATCTTTCGTGTTTATAAAAACCTAAGAAAACTATTTTATACAGGGTGTATATAATCGGTCGTACAAAAGTACACTACCATAGTCTACGTCTAAAACTAAACCGAAAACCTATAGGTAATTTTGGTCTATTTATTGTATTATTTTTTAGTAAAGTCGTTCAAACTTCAGAATTAACACTTTTTTTCGATTTTCAACAAAAACACGGGTGGGAACAACGCCTCGCACTGTAAAGGACATATTATTTTATCTCGTATCCCAGTGCATATGAACATATTATCTGAAACGTTGCCAATTTTACGAATTTTAAATTGCTCATATTTTGAAATGAAAAGGTGATAATTTTAACATTTTAATGAATGATAACTTTATAGAAAAGGTTTGAAAAAACACACCACATAGAGAAGTAACTAATTAACCAGCAAACTACATTATAAAAATCGTTGTACTGGTTAATACATAAAAATTTTAATTTGTAAAAGTTAAAAAGTGAGCCATTGACGATGACTGCACTTCATTCTGAGTGCAGTCATTAGTTACTTCTCCATGTTGTGTGTTTTTCAAAACCTTTACTATCAAGTTATCGTTTATTAAAATTTTAACTTCATTTTAACATGTGCTTTTAACATGTGTTTTTAACATGGGCTTCAACTAACATGTGAGTAAACGAAAATGATATCAAGCTTGGCTTTGAAATATTTCTTGTATGAATAATATGTTGGTGGCACCGTAAGTCTATGTCAAATTCGAGGTTAGCAGGTTAGGTTTTGCGTCAGCCTGTGTCAAAACTGACGGAAAACCTAACCTGATAACCTCGAATTTGAATAAGCTTACGGTGCCACCAACATATTATTCATACAAGAAATATTTCAAAGCCAAGCTTGATATCATTTTCAAATTCGAGGTTAGCAGGTTAGGTTTTGCGTCAGTCTGTGTCAAAACTGACGGAAAACCTAACCTGATAACCTCGAATTTGACATAGACTTACGGTGTCACCAACATATTATTCATACAACAAATATTTCAAAACCAAGCTTGATTTCATTTTCGTTTGCTCACATGTTACTGGTAGCAATGATCATTATGGGCTGAGAATGAAACCAGTTTGATTTCGAAACATGTCGCCACCCATAATTTTATAATAATAGTTCGTGGAGAAGACAATTTAGTTTTATTGCTTCATATATTTTGAAAGCTAAACCGTAAAATACAAAATAGTTTTTAGGTTTACGTTTTATTTTAGGCGTAGAATATCTTACTGAACTTTTTGTACGACCGATTAGATACATCCTGTATAATAGAAAAATTGCCTTGGTGCTTGAAAGTACATACGTTTCTCAACTCAAAGTTAATACTACACAAATATGTTAAAAATAATAAAAACAAACATACTACCAACAATTAAACTAATTTAGAACAAAAGAAAATACCCGTAACTTTTCTCGTAAGTGAACGTGTTGAAACCAATGATTTTGAAAATCTCGGAGGAAAAAGAATTATTTTTTAAGGTGTTGGCCACGTATATTTTGAGTCCAAAATATACCCTGCTTTTTCGTCAAGCGTAAACATCTGAACTATGTGCAAAATATTACTTTTTTATTATACCTGCATCAGAATCGCTGTTTAAAGCACGCCTGAGCGTGCAAAAACAGGCCATTAAAGCTCGCCGAGCTTTAAAGGTTGTCAAGGAAACGACTGAATGGAACAACGGACATGGACGCCACAAAAACGTAAATAATTCTCGTAACTATAGTAGCAATATTATTATACCCTCTCGATTTATCACGACAAAAATTATTTCTAAGTTTTTAGTGCGTAATTTATTTCCAGTATTGGAGGTATAATAAAAAATAGCGTAAAGTATTCGTGGATAACTGGTCTTTAAACCACTTGCTCTATTTCGAGTACTCCGGATACGCCGTCGTGCTCGAAAACTCGCGGGTGTTTTAAAGACCTTGTTATCCACTCATACTTTAATATACTATTATTTAACTAATATTTCTTGAATTAAATCAAAAATAAACAGATTTTTTTTCTTTTAAGGTGATCGCTCTGTATATATTTTTTTATATTTCATGCCAGGTAGACCTATAATAATCCGTAAGCAAAATATAGTCTTCCTTCAACAAATAGTTTTTGCGTTATACCGCCAACAGACAGACATACACGGCCGTCCAGGCGTAAGCAGGCGCGCGCACCTGCCGATCGCGCAGCAACACGCAGCATGAACGCGCACAAGTGACGACGCGGCAAGCATTTGTATTGTTAACGCTGGCAGGGCCGGACGTAGGCTGGCTGCCTCCTTGAGCACGCATTTTTATTGTTAATAGTTTCTTTACGTTGGCACGGCCAGACGTAGGCTGGCCACGAGTTCTAGTATATTTAGACGGACAGACCAGCAGACCGAGGGAATTGCAAAAACATTTTTTCGTCATCTAGGGACCTTGAATCGTGAAGATCTGAAGAAATCTGGGAAAGTGATTTTTTCGCGATCACAATACTTTCTTCGTCTTTTAGCTATTGAAAGTAAAAGTAAAACGAAATAAAAATACATATGTATATCTGCCCTATTTAAGCTATAATTTTTGAAGTATTTTATTATGCTGTATGGAATGATATTTTAAACGATACTATTGCCATTTCCATTGTGACGACTACTTCAAAAATGATTGATCAACTCTAAGGCTGTAAAATATTTTTCCGACGACCACTACGAAAAATGCCAAAAATGGCATGGCTTGGTGTTACTGAAAGTGACACATTGCACAGGTCACCTGAAAAGGTCACGTGGAGCGTGCGTTTTCCGTCTTGTAACACTAGTGCGACATGGTCTCCCGTAGCAACTAAAATGCGCGAGAGCGTCACTGTCAATTCGGCATAAAACAGCGCGCAAGTCGCGAAACAAGCCGGTTCAAAAATCTAGTAAGCTAATGTCACAGAAATAGTATGACAATTTAAGTTGATGTTTAAACAATAATTGTTTCATTTTGCGGTTAAAAGTGGTAAATTTTTATTTATTTGGCCAATATGTAAATCAAGTAGGTGGTCGTCGGAAAAGTATAGTGTATAACACGTGCTGATTGGATATTTCACACTTCTGCGAATGAGCCACTTGCCTTCGACTTGTGGCTCAACTATCTCATTCGTGTGAAATATCCAACTTTCAGCACTAGTTAGACAATATACTATAATATAGCACTGTAGTGGTGTAAAATATTGTGTTGTGGCAGATGTTTATTAATGAACAATTTTATGCCTTGGCCGCTAATCATGAGCACTGCTTTGTGCCCGAACAATATTGGTTTTTATAGGTCGTGCAAAATGTATTACATATTCTACTAAAATTAAAGGATACATACATACTCGTACATAGTCGAATTCTCTTGTACCCGAAAGTGTTGAGGAAAATTAAATGATATAAAGTAATAAGATCAGCTTACACTATTGCCACTTAGATTTGAAAGGTGAATTGTAAATATAAGATTTCTAATACATTTAATGCAACATTTGTAAGTTTTATTTTGATTCCTTTAGTTAAAACAGGGTAAAACCTCAAAATGAGAAGTAAATATAATAAGAACCCTAAGGCTGCGATTGCTGTTATAATTAGTTCTAAAATTATATTTGTTAATAACAGCTGTTTGTTAGGTGTATATATATAGTTCAGGAAAATTAGTCAGCTAATTATTTTCTTATACTAATATTGTATAAGAAAATAATTAGCTGACTAATTTTCCTGAACTATATATATAATTAGTTCTGTTTAGTGCAATCAAAAATCAACTATCTTCAACTCATTGCCTTTCGAAGGTAATGGATGGAGTTTAGCACTAATTGCTTTTTCACACCTATGGCCTGAAAATGAAAATTAGTAATTAGTAATGTGTTTAGATATTATCTAATATCTATGTCGATGGGTACACCGGGTGTTTCATAAGTACGGTTATTAAATTTAAGGTTAGTTAGAGGGCATCAAACGAAACAACTTTGCATAATAAACTATAAATCAAAAATTAATAATAATCCCCCAAAAAAATTAAAATATTTAAATGATTAAACCGATTGATGGTCACTGGAATGAATATCTATGAACAAAATCAGTTTTTTAATTTTGTTTTGTAACATTAGGTACCTACCTACTTGTAAAATTCTACTTTTGTTGAATGGATTTTTATGTTTTAATTTTATTATCCTGTATTATATACAGTGCTTTCGTAAAGTAATTGATAAATTCGTTAAAAATTCAAGCAACAACTTTTGGAAAAACGTTGAGACCCGCCTATTTTTATTTGCGTATGTTTTCAAATAAAATGCATACATACAGGGTGACCCACGTAGGAGTTATGACGTCATCCATGTTTTTTAAATGGCAACCCCATTTTTTATTACGAATTTGAAAGAACACATTTTTTTCTTACGCTAAGCTAATTTTTGAGTATACGTTACATGACCAACAATTAAGAAAACAATTTAAAATTGCAAAATACTAAATTTAATTATAACTTCAAAAACAAATAAATTAAATGTTCAAATTGTGCACTGTTGGCTGCCTGACAGTAGCCAAGACGACCGACATGTTTTTTTATTGATTGTTTTTGAAGTTATTGCAATTACATTTAATATTTTGCAATTTTAAAATTGTTTTTCTTAATTTTTAGTCATGTGACCTATACTCAAACATTTGCTTACCGTAATTTAAAAAAATGTGTTCTTTCAAATCCGTAATAAAAAAGGGGGTTGCCATTGAAAAGAACATCGATGACGTCATACCTCTTACGCGGCTCACCATGTTTATATAGATTTTATTTGAAGCGTTTTTTTAAGTTATTCCTTGAATTTTCAACGAATTTATCCACTACCTTACGAAAGAACTGTATACTTTAACTTTACTATATTATATTAGTTAAATACTAGCAGTCCAGTGAGACAAATGTCTCATTTAAAGAACAAAAAAGGCCGTTTTTCAAATAGAACAAGTATTAAATAAAAACTGTACCCTGACCTGGAAGGTGTCAAAGTGGTTGCCTAACCGATCGAGGTTTGAAGGCGCAGAGGGCATCGGAACATTCTGGAAGGTGTCAAAGTGGTTGCCTAACCGATCGACGTTTTAAGGCGCAGAGGGTCGCAGCTCCGTTTGGCTGCTGAAACAGTTTTTATTTAATACGCGTTCTATTTGAAAAACGGCCTTTTTGTGATTTCTCAAAAACCGGAAGTGTCACGTGACTGAAATTCGGTTCCTGGCCTGACATGACCATTCCAAACATATAACTTTCATAACTTTTTTCTCTATCTCTTACGGTTTGGCTGCTGAAACAGCGTCCCGGACAGACAAAACGGCGTCCCAGACAGACACGTCTATTAGATAAAGGATGTTTTTTCAGTTCCTTATGTTTTATTTGTATCTTCCAAATAAAATTTAGACAAATAATTGTCTTTTCTATACTCTTTTCATCATTAATGGTTAATGATTATAATATATGTTTGTTGATATTTGATAAAACAAAAGAAAATTATATATATATATATATATATATATATATATATATATATAGATATGTTTGAACATAAAATATCAAATACCCGCACCCGAACTCGGACCCGACGGGTCCGATTGGGTTCTACCTGGACTCGACGGCTCCGAAAAGCCCCAGTCTTCCAAACCCTAATTAAAAGTATGTAAAGTGAAGTGAATATTAGTTACTATTTGTTTATACCGATTATATTGCTTCGTAATTGGAGCGGAATCCGCATAACAAAAAAATGTATAGATAATGTTTGTTCTTCCATGGAAATTTTCAACATAGAAGTTAAAAATAGGAGGTAAATACAGAGTTATTATAAACAATTGCAGCTGCAGAGTGTTTCGAAAAATAAAATGATTTTAGTCCAGTTACATTAGGATCCGCCTGCCAAAAAAATCCAAGTGAGCTGAAATTTTTCATACACCTTTATTTTGACATTACAAATAATGCCTCAAAAGTCCCCATCGATATAGCGCTTGCGGTTTTGAGTTATTCAAGGTCAAAAGTCACAAAACTAAGTTTTTCGCAAATATCTCGCTTTGTATGGGTGGTGTGACTTTTTTAATTATTACAAAAAATTAGGGCTAGCAAATTCTCTACAAAAAATATTATACAGGTTTTTGACGCACAACTAACCATTCAGTAAATAACACACTGTTAAGTTTTGCAGACGGGTTTTACTTCTTTTTACGATAAAAGGAGTATTGGATTCACCCCAAAAACTCTAAATTGATTTTTCAACAGATCTTCACGTTTTAGAGTCCCCTGAACCAAAAAAAAACGTGTCTTTGTTTTTGGTCTGTCTGCGTGTCTGTGTGTCTATCTGTGAACAAAATATCACAAAAACGAAAAGAGGTATGGCGTTGCAACTTCATATATAAGTTTTGTGTACTATCTAAATGCGACAACAAGCTTTTGAAGAAAATCGCATAACCGGAAGTATGATGTTACTCTTGTGTTTCAAAAACGGCTCCAACGATTTTTTTCAAACTTTACATTTTTATTACATTTTAAATGCTTATTGATTGAGATGAGTGATTTTCAGATTGAAGTTTATAGGTATTTAACTGAAAAATTACTTATCTCACATCAATACCCATTAAAAATGTAATAAAAATGTAAATTTTGAAAATAATTGTTAGAGCCGTTTTTGAAACACAAGAGTAAACATCATACTTTCGGTTATGCGATTTTCTTCAAAAGCTTGATGTCGCATTTAGATAGTACACAAAACTTATATATGAAGTTTCAAAGCCATACCTCTTTTCGTTTAGGAGTTATTCTGTTCACAGACAGACCGACGGACGGACGGACGGACACACAGACCAACGAGCAAAAACATGTTTTTTGGGCTCAGGGGACTCTAAAACGTGAAGATCTGTTGAAAACTCAATTTCGAATTTGTGGGGTGAATCTAATACTTCCTTTATCGTAAAAGAAGTAAAACCCAGACGCAAAACTTAACAGTGTGTTATTTACTGAATGGTTAGTTCTACGTAAAAAACCTGCATAATCTTTTTTGTAGAGAATTTCCTAACCTTCATTTTTTATAATAACTAAAAAAGTCATACCACCGATAGAAAGCGAGATATTTGCGAAAAACTTATTTCTGGAACTTTGACCTGGAATAACTCAAAACGCAAGCGCGATATTGATGGGGCCTTTTGACACATTATTTGTAATGTCAAAATAAAAGTGTATGCAAAATTTCAGCTCACTTGGATTTTTTTGGCAGATGCTGCGATTTTCCGTCTAATGTAACTGGACTATTTGCCGTTTTAATGGAATTACTTTAGTACTACTGTCAGTCATTTTGACAAGTTAAAATGTTATTGACACCAAATTAAAAGAATATAATTTCCCGCCTAACATTTCACTTTTATAAAGCTAAAATATTAAATTGTGATGTAAGTATGTTATGTAACCTTTTACACTTTTGTGCGTAGGCAGTGCATACTGCATAATACACACATACAATAGAGCGAACATAAAAAAGACGAGAATCTCCAAGGCATTCTCGACCATAGATAATGTATAGATATATACTAATTACTAATTTTTATTTTCGCCCCGTAGGTGCTAAAAATCAATTAGTGTTAACATCCATCTACAACCTTTGAAAGCTGATGAGTTAAAGATAATTGGTTTTTGATTGAATTTAACATCCCCAGCCATTCGTTTCTTATTATGTAGATGCTTTCGGAGGCGTTCAAGGCCATTGTCATGAAGTAACAAACCACTTCCTGTCTTGGACATTGTCATTATTTCCTCCTGATGAAGCCCCTTGCCAAAGTGGGCGAAACGTTGAATTCTTCGACCTCAGTAATGACACGGTCTTATTATAAATACACTTAGCATCTTCTAGTTTCCTAAATAAGTACTAAAGGAAAGATTTAGTGATACAATAACTACGTTTAATATGTTCATAGTTTGCTTTTAATGAAATCTTTTCTAAGCTAGCCCAACAGTTTGGAGCATTTTTGTTTTTATCATTTTCACAGATTGTTTTAGTATTAAGTGTAAGTTAAAACAAGTACTTTCAAGCGCTGATCAATTCTATTATATAAAATAAATGAGCAACCTTAGGTTTTCCTTAGTTTTTTATAAAAGAGAAGGATATCTTAAAATTTACTTCATTTTAAAATAAACTGTAGAACGATACTTCAAGGTATTTTTTTAAAAATATTATTTTGAAACAAAACTTAAACAAAATTAAGTAAGCACAAATAATATAAAATTTTAAGATTTATACCTAAAAATTATTTTTAAATATGAAATCTTGTGCATGTGTAAAATGTATAAAATTATTAGTTTTGAAAATCCATCGCTTGAGAAACGGGAATCCTACATGCTTTCATTAAACGTGGTTGTTAGTTATTATTATTAAATATTAGATTATGCAATGAGGGAGAGAAATGCGTTATTTGCTGAGGTACAATTTCTGACTGGAGGGCGAAGCCCGAGAGTCAGAAATTGCACTGAAGCAAAATAGCATTCTCTCCGAGTTGCATATTAGTAGTTTGTATACCAAGGCACTGAAGTATAACTTTTTATCACGAATGTGGATTTAGTTGCCGAGGCCCGTAGGGCCAAGGCAAATAAACCACATGAGGGATAAAAAGGAACTTCAGTGCCGAGGTGTACACTATGTTTTATTTGAAATCAAGGAATCGCGAAATTACAACATTTTAACCAACTTTTGTAGGTTATGTTCGGTCGATTGACGTTTATCTGTCGCCTCGCCACCTACAAAAAAGTCGTAAAACAATGGATTACTTCACTGCCGATTTCTCGTATTTTAATGACGATTTCGGCGTACTTCACTGCCGATTTCAAATAAACTATTTTTTCACGTTGCAAAAAACGAAAAACCCGTTTTGAATGGTGGCACTCTAAGTCATTATGACAAGAGCTCACAATTATGTCAAATTCGAAGTTAGCAGGTCAGGTTTTGCCTCAGTTTTGACACAAACTGACAAAAACCTAATCTGATAACCTCGAATTTGACATAATTGTTGTGTCAGTCATAATGAAAACTCCCTAGGGAAATTGCTGTCTTATTTTGTCTCTAGGGAGTAAATGTTTTACTTCTGTCACAATTTTGATGGTATAGAAACCGACTTCTACTCCCGGTCGTGGAAAAAATGTGTTTGAAAAGGTTCATATCAGATGGAAAATTGCATTTCTACTTAAAGCAATTTCACCTGAACATTATTTGGTATTATATTAGTACTAAATTTCGATAAAAGAGATTAATGTCATCAGAAGAATTTGAAATCGTTCACAGCAGTACGTTTAGATGCTCTCTCCTAAACAATAAAATTAGTAGTTGTGATAAACTAATCATATAAAGATATGTTATTTATTTTAATTTCCGCTCATCAAGATTAAAGATGGAGAATAATCTATTCCGCCATCTTGGAATGTGTCATTAACTGAGTATTCAAGCTTGATGAGGTGACGTTTCGTAATTACTCGTAATTAGAAATTGGTATTGATGGGCGGAGTCCAAAATATGCAGAAAAGGAGCAGCTTTTCGAAAAGGTTTGCAGTTTACTTTTGCTTATCAAAGCATTGATATATAGAGAGCTCGTTATTGTTCAAAACATATTTGTGTCACTTGGCTACTTGAAGGTGAGAATCATTTCGGTCAATTTTATATAAAAACTTAAATTTTAATATTAAAGAGTTTATCCTAAATAATGTTAGTTATAATGGGAACGCTCATTTTGGTAATAAAAACTAATTAAGAATATTCTAAGGTCCACTACGTGTCCAAACAGACTGTTTCATACACCGTTAATATCTATAGAGAAGTCTCTCAAAAACTATGCTGTTTAAAACATAGATTACAGAATTTTGCAGCACAGAAAGCAAGAAAAATGTATATGTGAATACCAATAAATTAAACTTTTAAAATGCGGCAATAGGAACCTAGGCAAATTTTCAAGTCCCTATAAGTAGCATTAATACTATTTATTAGACATAATAATACAAGGTGTTTGTACTTCGCTAGACAACTCGTAACTTCGTTAATAATAGACATATAGAAAAGTAGCTATTTATGTTACATCTACGAAATTAAGGACTTTTTGGACGAGCCACAGTTTATGGCCAAGCAAGCGCAGCGAGCGAGGCGCATAAATAAGGCGAGTCTAAAATTCCGATTTCGTGCGAGTTACATATTTTTTTATTCTATTGTTTTGAAAGCGTTTTTTCTAATTATAAAATGGAAGTTTAAACGAGGAAGTCGGAAAAAGTCGAACAGGTCATGATCATACTGCAAAATTGGAGTGTCTATTTTGATTTAGACCAATGGAAATGGTTGCTACTGCGGAAAAGTAAAAGTTACTAGTATAAAAAGTGGAAGGTTTGGGCCTCTAAACGCTGCCAAAATTTGTAGCTTTTCAATGCAGTAGAACAAAATGCTTTTGTTGTTTTAAATGACAATATGCAGCCTATAAACTATCATAAACCAATTTAAATCACGGGTTTCTATTTTTGCATGGTGATACACTGGTTTTTTAAACACTTTGTATATTTGTAGATGTAAATGCTTTATGATAGCATACTAAAACTAAAATTTTGGAGCTCATATTTTTTTTTAATTAAACATTTTTAAATGTATACCATGACTGACCCAAAACCACTAACAGTCGAACAAGATGCAAAAGAAATTCCACTTGACTCTAAAAATTGTCCATGGCCGAGTTATCGCACCACACGTACAAAAACAATTGGAAAGTATGTTTTTTAAATGTAACAACTATTTTTGAGTTATATTACACGATTTTTTAAAGCTACTTTTAAACAAAATGGCGAATATGGTACATCGTTGAAAAGTTGTTTTTTTGTAATTTTCAACTGTTTAATGAAACTCATATTGTTTCATTTAATAAGCATAGTGTTTATTTGTTTTAGTACGATTGGTGCGATAATTCGGCCATGAAGAATTTTTCGAGTCAAGTGGTGTTTCGTTTGCATTTTTTGTTCGATTGCTAGTGATTTTGCGTGTCACGACGTACCTTAGCTAAATATTTTCATAATTTAAAAAAATAAAATGTTCTAAATTATGCTATCATAAAGCATTTTTAGCTGATTTTAAATACCTAAAAATATACTGGGTGGTCTATTAAAACAAACAAAGTTCTGTATTACTACGAAAAAATAGGGGTCCCTGATTTAAATTCGTTAATGACAGTTTTTAGGCTGCATATTGTCATTTAAAAAAAATCTGGTGTGATACATGCACACAACTTCCTTTTACAGTGATCTTATAATTAGCTAAAAATTTGATTTTGAATTTTTAAGGATTTGTCAAAATTTTCAAGAATTACAAATTCTACAGAAATCGTACAAAATAAAGGGTTAGTTGAAGAGACAAATTTTATCTAAAATTTTAAGCTTAGTTCAAAAATGTAATAATATACTCGGTAATTCATATTCTTATATGGGTGTTTCGCCACTCTGCAAATTAAAATATTAAATAACGAAAATATTAACAACGAACGTTTCGAGGGACAATCTGCCCTCGTTATCAACGAATAACAATTAAAACTAACAAGAAGAATAATACTCTTACTATACCATATATTCCAGGCATATCTGACAAAATTAGACGAATTGGAAATAGATTCAATGTTAGGACGGTATTCAAAACGATGAATACTTTGCGGTCAGTTCTTACAAAAACTAAACCGTTCAACGAAGAACAACATTCAAGGAATTGTATATATAGTATTCCCTGTGAATGCGGGAAATATTATATCGGTGAAACATCCAGGCCTTTAGCAGTCAGAGTTAAAGAACATAAAAATATGTTGAAAACGTATCAATTCAATAAGTCTAAGCTGGCAGAACATGCTTGGGATGAAAACCATAAAATACAATGGGACAACACAAAGATCTTGTCTAAAGAATCGATGTCAACTAGGCGAAAAATTAAGGAAACGGCATACATTTTACTTAACGAAGAAAAATGCGTGTCGTCTTTTTCAATATTTTTAGACAATAGTTAGCTATCGATTCTTAAAGATAAGATCAAGTAGGTACAGATATCAACAAACGTCAATGTCAGAAAATTCATTGGAGGTTGGTCGTTTTTCCTTCCAGTGAGAAAAAAGATAAGTTCTTGTTAGTTTTAATTGTTATTCGTTGATAACGAGGGCAGATTGTCCCTCGAAACGTTCGTTGTTAATATTTTCGTTATTTAATATTTTAATTTGCAGAGTGGCGAAATACCCATATAAGAATATGAATTATGAATTCACGCCACAAAGAAGTTTCAGAGATTATCTTAATATACTCGGTGTTCTATTTAAAGTAGGAGTTAATTTTAAAAAGCCAAACAAACCTATTTTAGAGGTATTTAACTAAAAATTAACCTATCTCACAACAGTACGCATTAAAAATGTAATAAATATGCAAAGTTTAAAAAAAATTGTTATAGTCGTTTTTCAAAAATCGAAAACACTGAAAAATCACAAGAGTAAACACCATACTTCCGATTATGCAATTTTCTTGAAAAGCTTGCTGTCGCATCTACATAGTACACAAAACGTATATGAAGTTTCAACGTCATACCTCTTTTCATTTTTGTCTGACAGACAGACCAATGAGCAAAAACATGTTTTTTGGGTTCAGGGGTCTCTAAAACGTGAAAATCTGTTGAAAACTCAATTTCAAATTTTTGAGGCGAATCAAATACTTCCTTTATTGTGAAAGAAAGTAAAAAGTTGTTTTCGATATCGCTATTATTAACGAAGTTACGAGCTACAAACACCCTGTACACCTATTTGTTAAAATTGCGTTTTACGTTTTTTATTCCAGTTTCTACTATTTTATTTCTGTTTCTCTTTTGTTATTTTAACCTATTAACATGTATTTATTTATAATATGGTCTGTTGGCTATATAATAGTATCTTTCTTTCCAATCCCAGATTTTACTCATAGCTTACGTTTTTACCCTTGTTGAAAATACGTATATTTTAGACGAGCAAATATAGGTTAAATATATTTTTTCTACGACCACCACTAAAAGTAGGCCTTTTAGCGCTAGCTTTGTTCACTAAAAGTGACGTTTTATAATTTAGCGCGTTTAAAATGAGATCAGCTGTTTACTTTTAGCACATGCGTTATAAAGTAAAGTGAGGGTATAAAACTACAATTTCGAACTGGAAGTGAGGTTGTAAAGTTATTCTAGTTACTTCTTGCGTTAGAGGTAAAGTGTTTTTTAAATAATTAAAGCGTTATGTAATGAATAAAGTCGGATGTGTGCTATTATAATTACCTTTGATAACTGACTTTGACAGTACTGGTTCCACAAGCATTCACCTGCGCGTCAAGGCCATCTCTTTATTATGACATAAATTATAACTGTCATAAATGCAAACCTTTGTTAAATCGACATTTATGGATTAATAAAAGAAAATTTAAGGTCGTAGAAAAAATATTGTATGCAAACTCGTGCTAAAAGTGTTATTGCACTCGACAGCCTTCAACTTCGTTTCATAATTTTCATGTCTCGTGCATAAACATCAACTTTTAGCACTTGTTGCATAAATAGCTATTCTTAAATAATTTCTATTTCTGCATTAATTCGAGAACTCTTGTTTAGAGAAAAATTATATTGTGATAGGGTCGCCAACAGATTTCTTTTAAAGAAAACATATTCTCTTTTTTAACACAATTCCCTTGTTCTGTATTTTTTATTGTTACCTTTTTCAATTTCACCAACTTTTAATTATTTGAAGTTTAAATTTTAAGAGAACACGCGGTGCACATAAAAAATTGTAAATACAATATAAAGGTATTTATAAAAAATATCTCAATTTACATAATTTTGAAAATTCGCTGTCCTATCGCAATTAGGTAAAATATTTTAAAACAAATACTGTTGAGTTTCATCCAGAATTATTACAAGTTTGTCAATTGTTTTTACAATATCTTCCATAATGTCAATATAGAAAGCCAATGATCATTGATAGTAAAACAAAGAAGAAAATCTGTAAAGGGCTTTACTCACAACTTCCACCACAGGTGTACGTGTGGCATTAAACAATTATAAAAATCGAAGAAAGTAGCGGTAACAATATCTTAACGTTTCTAATAATACCAAAACAATAAAATCTAACACTTGGTAATGTGAATTATATTATTTTCAAATTTAAAAAAAAGTTAACGGTGGTGGAACTCGAACTTCAGCGCCTTTGAATGCGATTTCAAAGCTTGGCAGTAGACCGACCGTTAGTCGTTCGCAGCTACGCAGGACCCTTAGAATCTCTGCGATGCATTTATTCGGTGTCCCTTTTTGTCTCTTCTACAATATTTACCCTGTATCTGCTCGGTCCCATTTTCGTCAAGAGCAAAGACTGGGCTATGTGCTAAATATTACTTGCATCTAAGTAATATTTCTTAACTTAAAGCAAAAATAGGGTTGTCTGTTGCCGGTATAATTCAAAAACTATATGTTGGAGAAAGACGATATCTTGCATACGAATTATATGATATTGATGTTAATTAGGTACTTTAAATTATTAATTGCCCTCCTTGAATAATAATGTCAATTATTTATTTTTATGACAGCGTCTGAAACTCTTACAGGGGTGGGATCTGCTATCTAGTTACTTGATACTGAAAAATTTATCTTCCAATATTTTAAAACATCATTCAAATCGTAAGTCACATCTGAATGTGAACTAAACGTAAAAAATAATTTTCAAATTTAAATGACAAATGCCCAATCCTTAGATTGGTACATTATAATATTTAACAACACAGTAAGTTTGTATTTGATAATCAATTTCACCTTATTAACGTCTTTATTTACTTTCTAGTTAGTATGCTTTAAGAAATCACCCACCTTATACCGTTCTTACACAAGCTCCAAGACAGCAACCTATACGATATCTGCAGCTCTACCCCTTCAGTCTTCCTACTGCAATGCACCTCTCTCCAACAAAAACTTGCTCCTACTACCCAGCAGCAACAAATCTCAAACTCTCGTCAGGTATCAGCAAACCTGGACCTCCAGCTGCCACAGTCCACTGCTACCTGGTACGCTCCTTCACTCCAAGATGCTACCTCCTTGGAAGCTCCACTCAAGAACACATATCCTTGCTTAATCCCATTTTACTCCCGTCAGATGTCAAATGTAATTCAAAATAAAGCTGACCCAGTATGCCTTTTAGTATTTTACTTGTATGTTACAATTCTTCTATTCATTAGTTTCGTCGACTATTTAGCAGTAATCTTCCTTAGTTAATTCTTCTTCTTATGTTTGTTCTTTTCAAATTTCATTTTTATAACACCACGCAAATTTTATTAATATCCTCTATCTATCCCAACCATAAATAGAAATAAACAGGGTTATCTTCCATATTTTTTAATGATACCAAATTACGTAATACATGTTTTCATTTTGTTATTTTTACTCTCTAAAAACAATTTCCTTCACTACCCCATATCATTATTGATGCCTTCTATTATATTATTATTTGATATTAAACGTATTTTAAATATTTTATTCATTTTTTTTACCACCTGTAACCTTCCAATAGCTATCTTCCAAATACTAATTTGACTTATTTCAGATTTATTCAGGGAACTATTTAAACATCATTAACTATTACAAATGGGTTGATATGGGTTGTAATAACATCCAATTTTTTTAACAAATTTTTATTTAAACCACGTGCATAATGTAGTCGTATCATAACAATATACAGGGTGAGAAATCTTTATTTTTACTTTAACTCAAAAGTAGATAAAAGTTATAATTTGCACATACCTCAGGCTTTGCCCTTGACGAAAATGGGAACCAACAGATACACAAAAAATATTCTAAAACAATAAAACATCTCACCGATGCTAGAGGTCACCGATGGTCGAGTGCAGCAAACGGGCATTAAACTACCGCAAATCGTTAAATCGTTGAAATCGCGATGAAGTTCGACTTGATGTAATTCGGATTACCAAGTGCTTACTTTTATTGTTTGAGTATTGCTATCGTATGAGCAAAAATAAGGTTAATCAAAGATGACTTTGGAATATTGAACACCAGAAAATATGAAGCTTTCATTTGAAATTTGCTACAAAATGGGGTTCTTCTTCTTCCTCCGCTGCAAGCTTTAGAAATATTTCCATTGCGTTTATTACGGGCAGTCACAGTTATGATCACGTTGCGATATTAGCCACTGTCTATAAAATGTCAGTGACAAGGGTTGGGTAAAATTTTCTGATGTTATAATACACATTCAAAAGGCATCTTTGATGAACTTTCTTTTTGCTCATACTATGTGAACGTAAAGATATTTGTACCCCTATTTTCCATTGATTTTTAATAACGTTTAGTGTCACAACGTCCACTTGCGAGGGAAGGTTGAGTAAAACCCTTTAAAGATTTTTTCAAATATTTTATTTGTTTATCCTTAACACCTGACAATTCTAATTTTTCATATAGCTTCAATTTTTACCCTTGAGGAAAATAGGTACATTTTTGATCTCATAAGAGGTTAAACAACAAATACAGGATAAAAACTTTTTTGTTGTTATCTTATTTCTGTTCCATTTTGTTATCTTTGAATTCTGTTGTTTATTTTTAAATCTTGTGAATCGGATTTATTTCTGAATACCTACCTGTCTTTTTTTTGAAATTCACACAGTAAAAATAGTATTTTTTGTCACCGATATCGTCACTGTGCTGATTAGGGTTGTCACCGTTTTGTGAAACCAAAAAAGCAAATTTCATACATTTGTGAATGATTTAACATACAAATAGTGCCGCAAGCGACAATTTTTGAGTTCTGGAGTTCAAACAGCTTAAAACGGTAATTTGATTTGCGAGTAAAGCAGCAGGTATTGTTCAAAACAGGTTTTACCAGAAACATTTTTTTTCAGTATGTGTTTTTAAAATAAATTATTTTTACAAATACAAGCGTATAAGATGAACTTTCACAGTCCATTCCGTTTCTGTATTCCATACATACTAGATCAAGATCGTACATGATTTACATTAATTTTGATCATACACGAAAGGGATAGTAAAGAGTTCGTCTTTTAAGCATTATTATTACGTTTAAATTTTTATTGAACCTAGCCGTCTCGAGCATAACCTTGCCGTTCTTTGCTAATTCATAAAATTCTCGGTAAATTTCTTTGAAATTAACGTAAAGTTAGTTCTGTAGAGCATCGATCTCTTTCTCTCTCATTTGCTGTCCACCACAGGAAAATGTTGTACAGTAAATATGAAAGAAAACACATTTACATTATTTTTAACCTGTTCATCTGTTACATTTTCCCATTTAGTACTTTATCAATTCATTTTCACTTTCACACTCTTGGTAGTTTTTAGATATCTCCATTACGTCAGTGATCAGCTGGATCATATCAATTTTAAAATTTGGATTGCTTGTTTTTGAAATAACATGTTGAAAGTCTGAATATGATGGAAATTTGACTTTAAAATTTAATCCTACAACAATACTATGTCTGCCCTGCCAAAAAAGAACAGGTGGCAATTCTAGTAAGGGTTTCCCAATAGGAATGATATGTTTTTAAAACGTCATAGCAACCATATCTAAAATTTTAGAAACCTCACTAGCTGTCATTTGTTTTCAGTATAGTTTGACAATTCATCATGTCAAAATACACGCTGCAACAACGTTTGGTGAGTCTGTAATCTCCAGAAATGGAACTGTTAATTTGTCTCCAAGAAGTTGTGATTTAACACCTTTGGATTTCTTCTTGTGGGGTTATTTAAAGTCGTTGGTTTATGCCAATAAACCTCGAACTATTAACGCTTTGAAATTGAACATCGAACTCTGCATTAATGAAATTAGACCTGATGTATTGCACAAAGTTACCGAAAATTGGGTTCATCGGATTCGATCCTGCAAACGAAGCCGAGGTGAACATTTGAATAATGTGTTATTCAAAACATAATTGTCATAAGTTTTGCTTTTGTCTCAAATATTTAGTATTTTATTTAATTTTAAAAACATATCGTTCCTATAGGGAAACCTTTACTAAAGGGCGCAACTTGTTAGCTTGCCAACAGTGAAATTTTGGCCAGTTACGGCTTTGTAGGAAACGTTTATATTTTCAAAATCAATATTATAAATATTTACATAAAAAGTAATATTACTTCATTTCAAGCCATTAGTTGGATGTTCGATTATCCAGTTTTTCATAATTTCCTTGAATTTGCGGCACGTAATTCGAAGGTCATGTTTATTGTCAACTTCTAATAAGCACTTCCTTACAGATTTCTACTGCCAACACGAAATAATGGCATCCTACGTTATAGCAGACGACTACGAAGATATTCTTCACCTCTCAGAAAATCTAGAATTTTTGCGACCTTGCCTGCTAACACCAGAAAGCCTCTACAAGAGGGCCCGAAGGCGGATTCTGCAGCTCAGCATTGGAAAGCAGCAATTAAAGGCTAAAGAAATTAACAAGAAAGACAATTTTGGATTGTGTAGGTTGGTTCTGATCAACAACACTGTGCAGAAGCTGAAGAGAGAAGAACGAAAAGAGCTGATCAACAGGGCAACACCAGCATCAAGCAATTCTGGTAAGTTTAGCACTATTGCTCTCCTGTATTCATGAACATTTTTTAAAATCTAAATTAGCAAAAATTTGCTTTCTCTTTATGTTTATTACCACCGATAACAATTTTTACTTTTTGTTACAGATGCAAAAGGCAGCTCTCACGTCGCAGTTCCCCCAGTTTTTGCTGACCCATATGAGGTCATTCTTCGCCTTTCTGAAAGAAACAGTTCTCTGCCACCATCTATGATGACGCGTAAAAACCTTCGCAAATATGCTCGTCGCCAGGTTCTTTCAATCAGCATCCTGAAATGGAAAACAAAGCCAAAAGCACAACTAAAGAAGACAGATATTCCTTTGCATAAAGCAATACTAATCAGAAATACAATAATTAAATTGCGCCAGGAAGAAAGGGACGATCAGCCAGTGATCGTACAGCCTGCGGAAGAGTAGTGCCAAAAACTTCGTGCCTGTTGTTACCGGAACTGTAATTCTTGTTGACTAACAGTAATTGTGGTATTGTTACTATTATTATTGACTAACACCAATCATGATATTGCCTTTTTAAACTTTTTAACCAAATTCCGGTTTTCTGTATAGTTAGATACTATAATGTTGTAATACTATTTTAATAATATAGCTTTGTATTATGACGATTTCTCCAGTCAATATATTATCTGTTTACAAATTGAAATGTGTTTTATTTCTTACAGATCAAATCAAAGATAAACAAAAGAGAAGCATTACATGCCTAAGTATTTTGGCTTACCTTAACAGTTTGGTCAAAGTTAAACAATATATATTGTCAATTAAAAAATATTTATAATGCTGAAACACATTTGGTAGCAGCAATAAATTAAAATTTAGATTTAAATTGTCAGTGCCAATTATATATAAATTTGTTTATAAAAGTTCGTAAATTTGTCTCACATTAGCAACAAAAGATTACACGCTCAGGCACGTGAAATTGTGTCTAACTATTTGATTATATGCTATTAATATTTCGCCACGAAATCTGAATGTTACTTTATGAATTTTCATTTGAGTTTATCCAACAAAAAGAATATCAGCAACACTAGCTGCACTAGATGTGGAAGAATATCATTTTAAAAATTTACAAGTGTCATAATTAAAAATATAATTTCGTATATTATATTTTTAATCAATGTAAACTTTTAACTCTAGGTTTAAAAAGAAATTATATTAGAGCGGCGTAGCTCTTTTGTCAGTTTAAAAGCTCAATTCGCGGTTAGCAGGTTAGGTTTTGCGTCAGTCTGTGTCAAAACTGATGCAAAACCTAACCTGCTAACTTCGAATTTGACTTAGACTTACAGTGCCACCAAGATATTATTTATACGTTTGCATTTCCCCAGCCCGCTGAGGATCAGTTTTTTTTAATCTCTCGATATAATTCGTTGAATTTTGAGCCAATCATCATCTCTTAAATGTACGACATTAGCCAATAGGACCTTCTACAGTATAGCGATTTCAGATTTGGTACGAGACGACGGGTACGAGTTAACTTGGTTTTGTTTCGCCTGTCAAATAAAATAATTTAGAAATGTCATTACGTGATTACGTGTATAATATGTGCAATTCGAATGGTGAGAATTATAAAGAATCCGTGATTAAAACTCAGAATACGGTCGCAAGATATTGCAAGAAAATTACTTAAAAAATTATGGCAAGAAATTTGACCCATTTAGCGACGTGGAATTAAAAGTGCAAAGAATGGGCATGATAGCAAAAGGAAGCAGTTGCAAAGTAGACCAGAAAAGCGTAAGCAAAGCGCTGCTGCTTTTACTAAGAAAAAGTTGTCTGCTCTGCAAAAATATTGGGACGAAGTTACACCTGCAGGTTTGCAAATTTTTTTTTAACATAGCTGCCACCATTTGGTTGGAGAGGTAATGAAGCTGCATATACTTTAGTGTCTTACTTTTACAATGACCTCGACAACCATGGTAATGAGACGGGGAGAATAATCTATAACCCTGTATTTATAAAGACAACCCAAGGGTTATCAAAATTTTGTGCTAACAATAAATTTCTGAGCCCAAATGAAACCGATCCAGACATGTGCCCAGTTCCTTTATACAAAATAATGGAAAAACGTCCTCCACATTGTTTCGATTTGCGTTCTTGAGTGAAAATGAACTATACGCGGTTGTATGAATAGACTGTACTTTAGTTAGCCATAAGCAATTTTCATCGTAAATATTTCAAGGTAGAATTTCGTAGAAAAAATGGTCATATTAAACAGGAGACTATTTAGCCGGTATTTAGAACGTGCCTTTCTCTGGGAAGATGGAAATATTCGAATCTCACGAAATGAGTAAGGGTAAATGTATGCACGGGTTACCTGGTAAACCGAAAAATTGGGCGAAGCGCAACTATTGCAACTCGATCATAAAAATACGGACTCATTGTATTTTCAGCTTTGATATTATAACTCATAATATTCATCAAAAAACAATCGATAATAAGCGTACTACTTTTAAACTGCCCCTGAGAATTGCACTCAATCTGGTTGACACATTACATTCCACCGCATGATCATTTTCTAAGTTAAAATGTATTAAAAATTTTCTAAGGTCGACTACGTGTCAAGACAGACTGTCTTATTCAGTCTTAATACCTATAGAAAGGTCTCTCACGAGTTATATCATCTGAAACATAAATTTCAGAATTTGCGACACATAAAGCAAAACAAAATTTATATGAAATGAATACTACTAATTACACTTTATTAATTGGTAGTCAAATTTTTTATTTCATATAAGTAGTATTACATACAGACATGTACTTATTTGTTAAAATTGCGTTCCACGTTTTTTGTGCAACTTTCCATAATTATACAGGGTGTCCCAAAAATAATGAAACACCGATTACTCATAGATAGCTTACATCATAATAAATCGATTAAACCTAATATACCTTGGTACAAAGTCTCTTCAGTAAGAAAAGTTATAGGACCTTAAAGTTCAATTTTTTATTTTTTACTTTGTTGTTAATTTCCACAAATGTAGAGATCTGGATTTTAATTTTGGTATACATGCTTACTATTATGTAGTGCACTAACAGAAAAAAAATCATAAACTAGACTTGACTTTAAGGAGAACTTTACCTAGCTTTCAAAACTTCTTTTAGCTCTAACTTCGTTATCTGTTACATTTTCTAAAATTTTAGGTTATTATCTGAAAGAGAATTAAAATCCACAAAAATAATGTACTCTTAGTTCATAAGCGTAGGAGCAACTGTTTACCTTAAAATGCCTATCAAAGGTTTTTGGTTGTCAATAAGACGTGCAATTATCAAGTAGCCATGATCACAAAAACAATGGGTATTGATTGTAATCTAGTAAACAACAACATGAAATCAATTAATGACGTTGGTGACATCAGTTTTTTGTCTTTTGTGCTTACGAAAATGCTGCTACATAACGAACCTTTCAGCATTGAAGAATTCGTTATGTAGCGGCATTTTCTTAAACATAATAGAGCAAATTCTTGTCACTCATGTCATTAATTGATTTATCATTGTTGTTTACTAGATGACCATTGTTTTTGTGATCATGGCTACTTGATAATTGCACCTCTTAATTACTACTAAAAACCTTGGATGGGCATTTTAAGTTAAACGGTTGCTTTTAGGCTTAAGAATTGAGAGTACATTATTTTGTGCTTTTTAATTCTCTTTCAGATAATAACCTAAAATTTCAAAAAATAATACAGATAACGAAGTTAGAGTTAAAAAACGTTTTCAAAGGTAGGTAAAGTGCCTCTTACAGTAAAGTCAAATTTATGAAAAGATGTTTATTAGTACAATTCATAATAGTAAGTATGTATACCAAAATTCAAATCGATATCTCTACATTTCTGGAAATTAAAAAAAATAAAAAATAAAAAATTTAACTTCAGGCCCTATAACTTCTTACTGAAGGGAAATTGAGCTAAGGTATATTAGATTTAATCGATTTATTATAAAGTAAGGAATCTATGACTAATCGGTCTCCCATTCTTTTTGAGACACCCTGTATTTGTATTTTGTTATTTTAACTTATTGACATGTGTTTGGTTATATGTTCTACCTATTCGTGCTTTATCTCAAATTTGTTACAGAAAAATACTATTTTGCTTATAGTTCAAGCTTTTATCCTTGGTGAAAATTTGTACATTTTTCATCCAATAGATAGTGGGTAAACAACAGGTATACTGCGTACACTTTTTCTTTAATATTTTCTAGTTTTAAAAGTACTACTTGCGAGGGAAGTACAGTGTAAAGCCTAGAGAATATTTTTAAATTAGAATTTATTATTACACAATTACCTGTTTATTTTTAAAACTTTTCAGTTACAATGTTGGATTTGTTTTGAATGTATTACATAATATCGTACACTCTATGGAGAGATCAAAAATATACTTTTCCCCGAGACCGTCTACACTGCACTTTATAGAACTACATTTACACTAAAATTAACTGTATTATTGGTTCATGTGACTTTAACAGTCTAATAAGCTGTACAAAGATGCAAAAATATGTAATTTAAACCAAATTCATACATTAAATTCGTAGGTGATGTTAAAATAACATGTGGATAAGTTAAGCAAAATGTTGAAAATCAATTTTAAACTTTAAAAAAAATACAGTTCTATGCCAACAAAGAGCATGCTACAGATTACGCAATTTTTTTTTGTTTGCAATGGTGCCCGCGATATACTTTATTTTTGATCTCCCTGTATAGTGTAGTATAGCATAGTACACTATAGTACAGAGTTCAGTAACGTCTCAACTGCAAAAGGAAAAATATTCAGGAGGAATTAAAAGAAGTTTATCCACAATCACCTTATAATTGAAGTTTTATCCACACTTATGAACCGTCTAAAGTACCACATTATCCACTAGTGGAATAATGAAATTACTTTATTCCACTAGTGGGATAAAACCATGTCACTTACTACTGCATTGTTGGTAGCACTGTCAAGCTATGCCAAATTCGAAATTTGTAGGTTAAGTTTTGCGTCAATCTGTGTCAAATAAGAAACAAAACTTAACCTATTAACCTCTCGAATTTGACATAGACTGACAAGACACTTCAGTACTGACAATACACTTCAACACTGTCAAACGTATAACATTTGATCTTTCGGTACTTTCCAAATTGTCACTATGACTTTTCATGGCTGTCAATACAAAACGTATGTTTTTTTAGATAATTATTGAGTTGTTGAATAAAACGTTATATTGCATTCGTGTTTTAGTTGTGTTTTATCCACTTAAGAAAATTAAACGTTCGAACTGCGTTCTCGCGTTTAAACATTCTTGCGTGGATAAAACACCATCTAAAACACTTATAGAATAAATAACTATTATTTGTTTGGAGAGAAATAGAAGCCTTTTACGTTACAAATTCGAACTTTCACAAAAGCAGCAAAATCGTCCCAAAAGTATACGCAACAAGAACAAAATATGAATTTTAGTTCTTAGGAAAATTTGGTTAGTTGCAGTCATATATTACTGATAACTAGAAAAAAATCGTTAAAGTTACAGATAATGCCTGCTTCAAAATAACATTTATCCGCAAACGTCACAAAAGTGACAACTTATTTGTCTTTATTGACAAGGTAAAAGTGTCACTTTATCTGCCTAAGCAGATAAAATAGCGACTTTTGCGTACTTTATCTGCCTAAGCACACAAAATCGTTGCCCTCTTTCTTTTTTCTATGTTTGTTCGCTATCTCCTCCGAAGATAATGGACTGATTAAATTGTATGATGGCTTAAAATTTTGCTAACTTTTAGACTTAGATCGTAGGCCGGTTTTTATTTTCAAAAAGAGTACGAAAAAGTTTTAATTTAAATAAATATTTAAGCAGCGGATCGGAGCATCTGTCGCCGTGGTTTATGGTGTGACAGCTGCTGTGACCGTGTGCTATTAGCGCGTGTGATTCAGTATGTTTATATATCATTACAGTAGCGCGTTATTTGAACAAGAGAAGTTGGCGCAGGGGTACAGTGTTCGCCTGTCACGCGGGTGGCCTGGGTTCGATTCCCGGCCGATGCATCCTTTTTTTTTAATTTATATTAATGAAATTTACCTGAATAGTAAAGCGGATAAAATAGTATAAGTTATTCGGAGTAAAAGTGACTTTATGTGGCTTAGCTGAATTATTTTACTCACTGACATTCGGCTAAATAAACTTCAGCTTCGCCACATAAAGTATCACTTATACTCCTAATAACATAATCTACTATTATTTTAAAATGTTGTTGCAGAGGTTATAAAAAAACGGAAAGAAGTTAATTCTATTTTAATTCTTTTTCATATGTATATGACCTGTAATGATGCGAACATATCGTGTGTTCCAAAAAAAGAACTCATTTAGGATAGGCATTGGAAAGAAAGATAAAAAATCTAGTCATAACTTAAGTCTGTAGGTGAATGTCAGATTGCAATTTTTTATGAAAATATCTGTCACTGGCAAAAGTTTACACTGCATTAAGTTTAACTGTATCAAGCAAAAAGGAAAATAAGATGGCATGTACACAACAAGTGCAATAATCATAACGGCCAATAAAAATTGTTTTGTTAAGTGTTTTGTATATTTTTAGGAAAATAGTTCAAGGTGAAGATTTAATTTAGTTCTCTCTGACTTATGGTAGTTTATTTGCTTCAATGGGTATACCGAGTGACAATGAGACTAGGGCCATGCTTCTATCTTCTTTAATTATGAATAGATTTGGATAAAATTTTATATGAATATACTAGACATACTTTTTGATTGAACAACAGATATAGTTAAAATAGTCCATTTCCGGTTTTACAAGAAATTATATCAACTTTGACTTTTTAAATGGATCACCCTATATATTTTGTTTTTCGGAATCTACGAGTCAAATTACATACAACATTCTTGCAAAATTTTAATTTTTAAACAATTTGTTTTTCAAATTTAATTTTTGGGAGAAATCTGTTGTAAGTGACTCTAGCAACTCATAATAATATCTATTTTATCAATTAAGTCAATAACAAACCCTTATTGAAATAATAAAATTTGCCAAACATGTTTTTTAAGAAAAATTCACTTTTTTAAATGGCGCCTACTGAGGGCCATCTTGCCATTACATAAAAAATGTAATTACCAATCTAATGATATGCATCATGCGCTACTTTAGCTTTATTTAAAAGTGAAAATTAATTAATAGTTTTATTAAATATTTTTGTGGAATACTACAGCAAATTTGGCAACACTGTTGCATGTAATTTGAGTCGTAGATTCCAAAAAACATAAAATATATAGGGTGATCAATTTAAAAAGCCAAAGTTAGAGTCATTTCCGGTAAAACCGGAAGTCGGCCATTTTAATTACATTTGCGATTCCAAATTATGATTAGTATCCTTGTATCAAATTTCATCCAAATTCATTCATAAATTGAGGAAATAGACGCATGGCCCTGGTCTCCTTCTCACCCGGTATATCAAGTTACGGCAAACTTCAATTTGATTTTTTTTAAACACACGATAGTATTTGCATAGCTCTAACAAATATTGTTTTGTCTTAAATGAAATAGTTCATAGTGTACGAAAAGCCTTTTTCTACGATCGTGTCAAAATGACAACTTTCTGCATAGTTTTTAGTGTCAAAAGTTACTTTTGTAGCACTCTTAATATTAGCACGTTGCCATTGGTGGCGTGTTTTAGTACTATATTAAAACACGCTCTGCCGTATGATTGTCACATAACCTAGAATGTCTAACACAATGTGACGGAAAAAGTGTCACCCGACTAATTTTTTATATTTCTGTTACGATCACAAAAAAAATAGCGTATGATACACGTGTATAAGTGCCATTAAAGCACTAGCGACGTTAAAACCACTCCGCTTTGCGTCGTGCTCTTAAACTCGTCGCACGTGATTTAAAGGAGTACTTATACACTAGTATCACAGAATACCAACGTTCTGTGCTAGTATCATAATATATTGAGAGATAAAAAAAACTGGTCCTCAGTGTGCTGTGAAAGTTCAAACGTATGAATATTATGTTGGTGGCACTGTAAGTCACTGTCAAATTCGAGGTTAGCAGGTAAAGTTTTGCATCAGTTTGTGTCAAAACTGACGGAAAACCTAACCTGATAACCTCGAATTTGACATAGACTTACATATTATTTATACGTTTGAATTTCCACAGCACACTGAGGACCAGTTTTTTTTATCTTTCGATACTATTATTAACTGATAACCGATTATAGATTAAGAAACTTCTTTATTTGTTTCATTTAGTGTAAAGTTACTTCCCATAATGGTCCCCAGTCCTTTAAAATCAAAAACTTCTTCAGTGGATAACTCATTAGCAATATAAGAATTTACTGGCTTTCTAGCCATTTTTACTATAGAAAGCCACTGCGATGGTACAAAATTAGCCCACTGTCAGATGTGGCTGTAGTGCAATGGAACAGTACCGTCGTAACTACCGTATATGTTCTGAAAAATATTTTTTTTATTGTAGTACTACCAGCTCATATGGTGATATGTACTTAGTTTAAAATCAGGGAAACATTTAGTTGAAGCAATATGAATAGTATATTACATACCGAGGTAGGAAGGGTTTCATTCCTGTCGAGAGATTAAGTAGTCAAGGTTAACTTTATCTCGAGACAGGAATGAAACTTTTCACCGTGGTATGTATACTATTTTATTCGCAATCATCTAATTTTAAAAATAACTACGCCGGGGTCGGTAGCTCAGTAGTAAGCATCCTGACTACTGATCTAAGGGTCGCGAGTTCGATTCCCGGTCCCGGTGAGGTTTTCAAAAATAAAAAAATGCAGATGAAAGCTTCTACAGAATGCCATCATTCGGAAGTGATGTAAAGCCGTGGGTCCCATGTTACTACGATGTGTAGCATGTAAAAGATCCCTTGCTAGGGTTGGAACTCCTTAGTCTCGGCAAAATTCTAAGTAGGACTTTGACCATATGACCAAAGCAGTCGGTGTCTAAGGTACCTGGTACTCTGCATGCCTAGACCTTGTCCATTAACAAACAAACAAACAAAAATAACTACAATTGAATTCCGAATAATAGATATCTTGATGTAGCAAATATTTTTGTTACCATGAAAACAACCCAGTCTTCAGATATGTAATATTTTTCGGGGTATGTAATAATTTCCCGGCTAGTTTCAGTAATCATCTAGTTCCCAGCTGTTGACATGTCATGAAATTGACACATTACAATGTGATTGTGAATAAATTATTTGGAACTTAATTGGAAAACTGGAATTTTGCAGTTACGGCCCTATTAAACACGTAGTGCGATATACAGGGTGTTCCACGACGTAAGGTCACAACTTCGTGTACGTAATCTTTAGACCAATAGTTATTTTCATTACAAGCGTCGAAAGTAGCAAATATCGTGCGAGTGTTGATTAGACAAACGAGGGCGTAGCGAAGCGAAGCCCGAGCGGATCTAAAACACGAGCACAGATATTTGCACTTTCGGGCGAGTTATGAACACTATTTTTTAGACGACTACTCAAAGTAAATTCTATTTTTAAGAATTGTTTTTATTTCGTTTTGCAAAATTGATTGTTATATTATTATTGGTACAATTGGCAAAAGCGTCTGGATGATTTGAACCACGGTCTGCTGAATTGTGTGACAAACGTCAAAGTGACGTTTGTCACACAATTAAGCAGGCCGTGTTTTGAATAACTTTGTGCCGTTACGATATGACTAGTACGATATAATATCGTGCTAGTGTTTGAAATTGTCAACTTTCTGTAGTAGGCTGCTGTCGCGATAATGTTACTTTCATATGTGGTCGTCTAAAAATATAGTTAAATGGGCACTGTTGCTCTCTCGAGACATATTCTGGCTCTTCTTAAGAGAGATCTGGTTGCCCTATCATTGTTATTTCGCACTAGCTCTGCTGCCTCAAAAATGCATCTCCTTCAACGGTCTCTGATGGGGTTTGATATACCAGATATACTCTGTTCATGAAACTCCTGGGCTGTCAAAAATAATTGTTTTAAAATTTCTTGAGTGTACTTATAATAGTAGCTTTTTTATGGAATGTACTTCAAATCTAGTGACTAAACTAGTGATAAATAAAGATAGGTTATGTTCGACGGTTTTATGTCGAAAGCAGAAAAATATTATTAAACAAAGTTACAAATTGGAAATGTATGTATTGAATTTTAAGCCAAAACGCACCTAGGGCTGTAGTGCTGCAGAAAAAGAGAGAGAATAAGAAATTTATAGTGGATACTTTTATATTTCCACAATCAGTCTGTTGTTTCAGAATCTGAAGAGAATTCCATGTCGGACTCATCAGTATCAGATTCAGTTAACGATATTATGACTGGAGGAATATCCGCCACACTGCAAGTGCCCATGTATTTTAGCCAGTCATTTTTAATAAGTGTTTCACAATGAGCAATACTGTTCTTCCACATTTGCTCTGTAAAATTACTGAGAGCTATACGCCATAACTTGTCAACATTATCTTTGGATGAAGGTTGGGATTGCATATGCTTGTTGTAATAGTTTTTTGCAAATGCCCATGCTAACTCTATGCGATTATACTGGCACTGGTAAGGATGCATTCTAAGAACAGCATGCCCATGTTGGGATAGAAACTCATCAACAACATATGAATAACACACTTTTTGTTGGTGGTGTTAATTAGTGGCCTTATAATTTCTCAAAGTTGGTGTTTGGTGCATCTTAAAAAAGATACGTCGTTGATAGAGACAATTACGAATTGAAATGTCACTTTGACAAATACATCAAATTTTGAAATTTGGAAGTTTCAAAATTTTGCAGTGTTTCCAAATGTAAAAGTAGAAAGTTACCAACGAAATTTTAAATTTGCTGCCAACTTAAATATAATAATTACAATTTGACAGCCCAGGAGTTTCGTGAACAGACTTTATTTCATGTGGCCCTACAAATAATAATCTAAACAAGTTAACTCCGGAGATCTTGAGGGCCAGGGGTGTTGTTCTCTTCTACTAATTACACGGCCATCAAACCTTTGATTCAGAAATTATCTTACACGTAACACAAAGTGGGAGGGGTAGCATTGTGCTGGTACCATATACCATATCTGATCGCCTGATCATCTAACAATCCTCCCAAATGACCCTCTAGAAAATTTAAATAACTGTCGGCGGCTAAATGGACCAATGAGCATTTTATCAATAGTTCCACACCAGACAGTCACTGAAAACCTTGATAATTTGACACTGTGATTTCGTGTATTTTGACATCAAAGGAACGGACGCTGAGTGTCTCTACTTGTTTGATTTATGTACGCTGGCTTTACTGTTTGACATATAAGTAAATATTTCCATAGTGACATAGACAGTTTGTATCAAATACCACTTAATATTTATTGTGTCAGCTGCTTCAGTATTTCACTAAAACAGGCCATAACTTCTTTAACAGTCTTTTTAAAAAAATTACCACACTTTAGTTTCGACTTTTTTTCACCTCTCCTACACATAAGTGAATTGGTGACCTCACGTCATGGGACACCCTGTATATAAAATTACAGCTATTTATTAGATTTTCTTATAAAAATACATGTGGACCAGGAACCACATTATAGATATTATAGCAATGTAAAAGAATTCAATGAAATTTAGTATAGTTAGTTGCCAAATACTATTTAGACAAAAAAACATAGTTTTACTTAAAATCGAATTCAATATCTAATATGAAAATTTTAAAACAGCAACTTCTAAAAAGAGATTTTCAACAAAGTGATGTAGGACTCTTGATATTCGATACTTTTCCTAGAAATAATAATTTCTCTAATAGTACAGTAAAATTAGACAAACAAATACCCAAACCCGGGAATCCAAAAAAAACTACGGTCTGACTGTCGCAAGTTGTTTATTACCCCTTGCTCTAAATGTAGTAAAAAGTTTCCGCCGCCAGAGCGTCGGGTTTGGGAGGGGGGTGGGGTAAAAGTTTTTTACAAATATCTCGGAAAACCTTCAGTTTAGAGCTTATTGTATCCTATATACTTTTAAAGTACGTTAAATTTCAAACAAAATTTGTTTCGGTGATATGGAGGGGGTAAAATTTAGTTATTCAGTTATTCCATCCTTTATGATGCTGAAGAGGGTTTTATGAATGGACAGAATAGCGTTATGGTCACGTTTGACCAACCACTCTTTGCCAAGGCCCACGGAATGTTAGCCAGTGTCCCTACTGATAGTTCCTTGAAATCACTGTTCATCTGGATTGGAGGGTATCACTTTCTCCTTTCTTTTATAGGATCAGTAGGCCACATAATGGCTGGAAGTGGTTTGGAAGTGGTGTGGAGACAAGTTTATGTCTAAAACAGCATCCCATGATGAATGGGAAAGTATATTCCGGAATTATATGTGTCGTGTTTCTAACACAAGAAAGAGTTGAAGGCATTCTATTCATTATTAATTTCGTGTGAAATGGGCCATGATGGTATAGTGAGATCGGCTGCAATACGGTACGAACTGTGGAAGAGCAACTGAAGAATTCCAAGGAGAGTGGTAGAACACAGAAATTGTTGATCAAATTTATTGAAATGGTGAATCTTATAAAGATGTTCATAAAAGCAGAAAGAAGCGGGGATTTTCATCTCCATCTCCACTGCGTGCAGCAAATGCTGCTTTTCTTTCATGTCACAGGGTACCTCAACTACGCTAAAACAACTTATTTGTACATGCAGGATTGCCTGCAGCTTTTGGGCACTCCGACTGACGGTGAATTTGACTTTAAGATACGAATTGTGTACCTATTTCAGATATAGAAACATGAATTTTATACATTAAATTTCTTTCCTATAGTATCAAAATCTTTGGGTTTTTTATTGAATCCATATCTCCTCTGTGTAATAGTACACTTCAACAAAACAAAAGGAAACATAAAAAATTGCTGATTTCCAAAAATTTTGATAAGTTAAGCAACTTTTCTACTATTTCCGACAGAATAACTAAATTTTACCGCCTCCATAGCTCTGAAACTGTTAGGCGCAACAAAAAAATGTATAGGACAAATTTTTTTGGAAATTTAACGTACTTTAAAAGTTTATAGAATACGATAAGCTTTAAACTGAAGGATTTTCGAGATATTTACAAAAAACGTAGAAAACATACTATTTTGACATCCCCCCCTTCCTTCAACAACCCGATGCTGTACAGGCGGAGATTTTTTACCGCATTTACAGAAAAGGGTCAATGAAAACAGCCATTATGTGACCTACTGATCCTATAAAATAAAGAAGAAAGTGGAACCCTCCAAGCAGGATGAACAGTGATTTTAAGGAACTATCGGTAGGGGCACTGGCTACCATTCCGTGGGTTTTGGCAAAGAGTGGTTGGTCAAACGTGACCATAAAGCGAGTCTGCCCATTCATAAAACCCTCTTCAGCATGATAAAGGACGGAATAACTGAATAACTAAATTTTACCCCTTCCATATCACCGCAACTATTGGCCGCAGCAAAAAAGTGTATAGGACAAATTTTGTTGGAAATTTATCATACTTTAAAAGTGTATAGGATACAGTAAGCTCTAAACTAAAGTATTTCCGAGATATTTGTAAAAAAATTAGAAAACATACTGTTTTGACACTTCCTCCCCCACCCACCCCCAAACCCGACGCGCACGGCAGAGAATTTTTACCACATTTAGAGCAAATGGTAATAAACAACTTGTAACAGTCAAACCTTAGTTTTTTTGGATTCTCTGGTTTGGAGCTAATTTTACTGTACTATAAGAATCGTTTGTGTTTTTTTAGATGACACATTAAATATTTGTAGAGATAAATTGATTTCTAAATTGTTTGTAAAATGTGCATGTTTAATTTGTTTACGTTAGTTTTACATATGTTTTTAAAAATGCTAATTTAACTGAAAATGCAAACTGTCCATCTTATGTATTAAAAAGTAAGGTAGTTACTTTGCTGAACTATATTAATTAATAGAAAAACTTGCTCTGTTTGAAAGTACTTCCTTCAACTTACACTTAATACTAAAAAAGTATATCATAAACTAAATCGTTATAAACAATTACATTAAGTAGGAAAAAAATTTCAGTACCATCTCTATTATCCTTTAAAAGCAAAATATTAACATAGGGCACGCCGCAGCTGTTGAATATAAAATCCAAAGAGAAGCAAAACTATTTGTATTTAAGCTATCAATATTAAGGTCGTTAATTATGTTGTGTGGAATGATATTTAAGAGAAAATCTTGCAAATTCCACCAGGCCATCCATGGCAATGACTGGCAATGATGCCAATTGCAGTGTGAGTAAACCATTTGTTTTTATTGTTCAAAACGTTTGTTTAATCTATGTTCCTATATCCTACATTTAAAGCTTTTTATCTATAATACCTTTCTATGTCTACATGTAGTAAAATGTCAGGCTATAAGCTAATTGAACCATTTTACACTACTATCACTGAGATATGAACGGTGAATTCTGTATATTTCAATGTTTACACTAACTCATTTTTGGTTTTGATGGTTTAGCACAAAATAGGAAAGTAACCAACGATAATACTTTCGAGAGATAAAATTATGACACTAAATATTTCTTATCGTAATAAAAAAAGCAACAAAATGGAAGTATATACAATAGAAACTCAAAAAGCTGCCATTACTACTATTATCAGCTCTCAGTGTCTCAATTAAAGGTACGTGTCCACTTGAGAGGAACTCGCGAGAGTTACTGTCGATAGTTACTCTCAATTGCGTGTCCATTTGAGAGTATTTTTGAGAGTTTTGACTATCCGAGAGCTACGATCAGACTTTGGACAGCTTACTCTCAGATAGTTCTCTCAAGAACCGTGTCCACTGTTGAATTGTGTCTGTGCTCTCGCGAGTGAGTTTAAAAACTTGAACTGCAAACCACTAAAATGTCAGCTTTTGTTCCCTGCTGTAAAGCTTGTTTTCTATAACACTCATGGATGTGAAAAAAATTGCAGCTGCAATTGTTGTACATACAATCTTAAAAAGAAGAAAGAAACGAAATATCAAAAGAAGCTGCTGGGTGAAACCATGGATTCAGCGTAGATCAGAACTGGGTGCATGTTTTACGCTGACAAAAGAACTTGAAATTGAAGATGCTCAGCAATTTCGCAACTTTGTTCGTATGAACGCTGTACAGGTGCAGCATATAATAGAAATGGTGGGGCCAAAAATTGTTAAAAGCAATACACAAATGCGGGAGGCCATTTCTGTCTACGAACGCGTTATGGTCACATTACGATTTTTGGCAACTGGTAATTTATACTTCATATTTCCATTTCCACTTTTATTGTTATTATAATCACACCCTTATTATTATAGGTGATTCATACAGCAGTCTACAATATTTATTCCGTATACCTGCTTGTACCATTGGCAGGATAGTAAAAGAGGTGGCTCCTGCCATTTACAACGCTCTGAAGGACGAATATTTGAAGGTAAAAAAACATAAATAATGAATATAAAACAAGTTACACATTAGTGTAATCAAACGTATTAAAGAAGCTTTCACATGTCATGGAATTAGCTTCTGCCTAGAATAAAAATAAACAAAATACCATTATAATAAATTTATTGAACGATTGCATTTTTGTTTCAGTTTCCAAATTCTACAGAGCATTGGCTGAAGCTGACTCAAGCTTTTAATGACAGATGGAATTTTCCTCATTGCCTAGGGGCCATTGATGGCAAGCATATTGTTATGCAAGCTCCAGAGCATAGTGGAAGTCATTATTATAATTATAAGGGTACCCACAGCATTGTTTTATTAGCTATAGCTGACGCCAAGTATAAGTTTACGTATGTTGACGTTGGATGCAATGGGAGAGTATCTGATGGGGGAGTCTTTCAAAATTCTTCACTGAGTGAAGAACTTGAAGAGGGAACTTTAAATTTACCTACTCCTGCCCCCTTACCTAATAGAGATATGGCTGTCCCATATGTTTTTGTTGCTGACGATGCATTTGCAATGAAATCCTATATTTTAAAACCATATCCATTTCGCAACCAACCTGCACCAAACAGAATATTCAACTACAGACTGTCCAGAGCTCGGCGCATAGTAGAGAATGTGTTTGGTATAGCGGCAAATAAATTTAGAGTTCTTCGAAAACCTATGAACCTTAATCCAAATGTAGTGACAGATGTTGTTCTTGCAATATGTGCAGTACATAATTTTTTATTATCTGCAAAACATTCACGTGCAAACTATTTACACCAAGGATTGCTCGACATGGAAGATCCAGATACACATGAAATGATCCCAGGAAGTTGGAGAGAAGAAACACTGTCCGAAAATACATTTTTCCCCTTAGATCGAGGTAATTTACATAACTATACAACATCACAAAGAGATGTTAGAGATGAATTTAAAGAATTTTTTATGACACCTTTGGGTGAAGTTCCATGGCAATATAGACACATTTAATTAGTCTAAACTAAAGTGCGTGATTTGATGGATTGAGTTGTTTTTTCATAAGTTTATTAATAAATACTTACATGAAGAAAAATTTTTGTTTTTACCCAACACATTACTTGTTAATTTCAGCGACGATTTTTGTTTTGTCTTCAATTTCGCAACTTTGTTGTATGAGTGCTGTACAGGTGTAGGATATAATAGAATTGGTGGAGCCACAAATTGTTAAAAGCAATACACAAATTTGAGATGCTATTTCTGTCTACGAACGTGTTATGGTCACATTACTATTTTTGGCAACAGGTAATTTATACTTCATATTTCCATGTAACACACTTTTATTAATATTATAATTACATCAAACAATGAATATAAAACAAGTTACATATTATTGTAATCAAATGTATTGAAGAAGCTTCCACATGTCATAGAATGATCTTCTTCTGGCTGAAATTGTTGGGGAGAAGGTACTGGTGAAAGGGCACTTGAGAGGTTGGATAGTGATGAGGCAGAAGTAAGTACAAACGAGGTTGAAGATGAAGATTCAGCATATACATTGTCTTCTTCCTCTACGATGCGAACTATGGCCTTCCTAATTTCAGTTTTTAGTCTTTTTTTATTGAGGTCTGATCGCAATCCTTTCAACTCCATTGCGACATACTGACCAAATTGATCATCTTCATTTGGTTGTTTTAGAAGAACTGTCATTGCCTGTTTGAACACTTTGTTATCATCATCATCATCATTCTCATTTTTTTGTGTTCGCTTAACTTGCCTTTTCTTCTCCAGTGGGTGTAATTTCCTATTATCACCTTCATTCTTTTGAATAGTCACTGTATTTTGGCTTTGTGATTCTTCTGACTGCGGTTCTGCCTAGAATAAAAATAAACAAAATACTATTATAATAAATGTATTGCACTATTGCATTTTAGTTTTAGTTTCCAAATTCTACGAGCATTGGCCGAAGCTGACTGAAAGACAGATGGAATTTTCTTCATTGTTTAGGGGCCATTGATGGCAATCACATTGTTATGCAAGCTCCAGAAAATAGTGGAAGTCATTTTTATTTATAAATATAAGGGTACACACAGCATTGTTTTATTAGCTATAGTTGACGCCAAGCCTAAGTTTACGTATGTTGACGTTGGATGCAATGGGAAGGTATCTGATGGGGGAGTCTTCCAAAATTCTTCATTGAGTGAAGAACTTGGAGAGAGAACTTTAAACTTTGGGTGAAGTGCCATGACAATATAGACACATTTAATTAGTCTAAACTAAAGTGTGTGATTTGATGGATTGAATTGTTTTTCATAAGTTTGTTAATAAATACTTTCATGAAGAAAAATTTGTTTTTACTCACCTCATTGCTTGTTGATTTCAGCGATGATTTTGATTCGTTCACAGTCAATACAGGCACCAAAAATTTAAGGGCTTTGAAATATGGCCAATTACTAATATAAATATCATCAGTGCCATCCCCGCTTTTCTTCTTTTTAATTTTCTTCAATTCTTGTGAGACCTGGAAGTTATATAAATATACATATAAATTTTCTTAAAATTCACATTTAATGGAATTGAAAATTCAATTTAAGAATTTATAAAACAAAACAAAAATTATTGTTAGGCATTTCGCCACTACAAATTAAAAAATACTAAAACATGAACAGCGTCAACCGACGTTAACATAACCTACAAATGTTGGTTAAAATATTGTAATTTTACGATTTCTCGATTTAAAATAAAACATAATGTACTCCTCGGCAGTGAAGTTCCTTTTTATCCCTCATGTGGTTTATTTGCCTTGTCCCTACGGGCCTCGGCAACTAAATCCACATTCGTGATAAAAAGCTTAACTTCAGTGCTTTGGTATACAAACTACTATTAATTTGTAGTGTGGCGAAATATCCAAAAAATAACATGATTATTGAAGCGCCACAAAGAAGTTTTAGAGATTATTTTTGAAATTATTTGTATTGTAATATGTGCTTACCTGGTTTCTTAAATTATGCAATTTTCGTTGTATTTCTTCGGCAGTACAATTAAATTTTTCTGATATCTCTTTCAATATCTTGTTCTTATTTTCACGATTTCGGTACTCTTTACATTTATGATCCCATAAAACGAAGTTTTCCTCATATATGCCAATCAATTCTATAGTTTCTTCTTTTGACCACTCTTTTTTAGAAGCCATTTCTATAAAACAGCTCTCAGTAAAGCTCTCAAAATACGAAACGTGTTGGTATTTGGAGAGTAACTATCAAGACCAACAAATTATGTGTGTCCACTTGCGAGCAAGTCTCAACTAGTTCAATGTCTGAGAGTTGGTAGGCACTCTCCGATAGTTACTCTCAGAAGCATGTCCACTTGCGAGAAATACTCTCGAGAGCAGCTCTCGAGAGTATTTCTCGCAAGTGGACACGTACCTTTAAGAGAGTGTAAGAAAACTTCCAGCTGCAAAATATTAATCAAAATTAAAGCACAGTTGTAATGTTTTTATATTAATGTAAGTCTAGGTGTTCAATTTCAATATTATACTTAATTTATGTAGTAGCCATCTCCTCGTGCCTTTCCAGCGGTCTTTATTTCCAACCTCTGACAACCCCTCATAAATTATGAATGCGTAATCCAACCGGCATTGTTCGCAAAAATGTGCTAATCCATAATTTATTTCGTTTCAGGCTTTTGGGCACGTTATGCCGGCCCTGCGCTTATTTGGAAGAAAATGGTTGTTCGCCTCTGATGATCTCGTCTTCCCTGGTCTCTTCGAAATAGCAGTAAGGACAATATGGTAAGCAGTAGGACCCGCTCATTGATCAGATGTCCCCAGTCTCACTGTTTAAATTGATTTCATCTGCATTGAAAGAAGTGACTGTTCGTCTATAAAATTAATTTTTGTTATAAATACTTATAGCGTAGATGAATTATTTTTCATCCATTTTCATAGTTCATATTGACAGTTCGTTCGCCTTTAGAAGTCCTATAAATAGAAAATTACGTTGTATTAAACAAGTTTTAAATAATTCATTATAAACGCATCAACTACGATTTATGTAAAACTAGTTTACCATGCGCTAACTCTCAAATTACTCTGTACGTCCAAGCGGGGATCTCGAATTTATATTTAGCGATATAGTTTTTTAGACCACTGTAGTGCCTTCGACGTCCTTTGTACCACCCTTATACGAGGGGTAGGCACACCCTAGCTAGCTCTAACTCTCGGCAGAATTATGATGTGGATAAGGACCAGGCAGTGGTTCTTAGGGTTAAATATAAACTCATAAATTAACAGAAAATGGGCGCCAGTCGTTAAACACAACAAAAAACAAATCTAGCTACCGATCAAATCACCACCTACCTTGTAACCCTTTTACTTCAATGTAAATCTTAAAAAGAATACCAGCAGATTCATGAGAGATCGTAGTACAGTACAAAGAAAATAAAAACCAGCAACAGTTAATACAATTTAATATCATCAACAATGTTGCAATTAACATCATAATTAGAGCTGGAGGCTCAAATAAGCCCAGAAAAACTAATAACATATTTAATAAATAGCTCAACTTGGAGTCACCCAAATCATAGCATGCAAATATGAATGATTAAAATTCGAAACACATTGTTTACAACAGATTAAAAATTCCGAACGCCTGCAACATTAACGGATGCGCTCATAAAGAAGAGCTCGAGCCCAGACTTGCACATTTTTATAATTGAAATTACAATAATCCAAGGACGCTCGTGGAAATAAGTATTAAGTACATACAAAATTTCAGCCACCCTAATTCATGAACTTTTAACGCGTTGCAAACAAACTAGTATTTATCTCGTACAGTTTGATAATCGAAGGCCTTGGTGGAACTGTTTATTCTTAGGCAATAGCCCTTTACCAATAAATAAAACAATCAAAATGAAAATCAATGCATTGTCATGGCGATCTTATGGAGAGTCTCGCCAGTGTCTCCATCGAATTGTTGAATATTGCTCTGAAGCAGATGCAGGCGGCTGCTGTAGCCGAAGGAAATTCAAGCCGCCGCCAAACTGCTCGCATCTGGGAAATCTCACCACAGCTGATATCGGCCTGAACGTGGTTGAAGAGACGCCGCTGTGCATACATCAATTGCTACAGAAACTCGAAGCTTCCATAACCTGCTAGTTAACACTATGCCAAATCCCCGGAGGTGGCTTCTAAATAAATTGCCCAGCCTACCTTGACCATGACTCGCTATCGAAAGAAACGTCGCACCGAGAAATTCTTCGCAGGTGTCCATCTCGAAGGTCGAGCGGGGCGCGATGGAAAACCATATTCTAAAACAAACCTCGAGAAACTATTTAATAAGGTAACGCAAAATGAAATGGGGCGTTATACTTTTATCTGATTAATAATGTAATTGTGTTTTTCCAACCCCGCCGCATTTGTTAACGCACCGTGGGTGAATCATCATTAGTATAATACATTGCTTCAACTAGTAGATTTTCATCAAATTTTCTCTTTAAAAACAAAAATGGGTTATTAGCTTAAGTTCAAAGTAGAATTCAATAATTTAATTTTAATTAGAATGAAAATTTACGTGACATATAGTACTAAAACGTCTCCTACGACATTGTATACACATAGGGAAATTTGTAAAAATGAAATTGTATAATCAGAATGGTCTTAAACGTTCGTATCAATATCGTTTTTTAATGAAATTGGGTTTAATTTCAAAGATATGCTGAGTAACAAAATTGCCAAAAGTAAACTGTCGTTACCCGTCTCGAGAAAATTAGTTAGTAGGCAGATCTGTAATACCGAGGAAGATGGACGGTGTACTCGATATCAGTGTATGAGTGAGTGCACCCTTCGTCGGCAAATGCCACTTTGGCATGGTTAGTAACCTTTGTAAGGTACAGTTATATATAATATTTTGGGCATCCACACCATACCGCGAGGATTTTAGCGTGGATAGTTTTCGTTACCGATATTGATTCAGTAGAGTGTGTACTATTTTCATTTTTGACGTTGTCCTACTAAAAAGTTAAAGTAAAGTGCATTTAAACCATTCTCGGAGTTCTCTTGCCTTACATAATATTTTTTGTAATATGCAATACTTCTTTCGCCTGTTAGGACGGGCAAAATATTCCAGTTTCCTTTTCTTCATAGTAAAATTTACTTCTGCTGTTCTGCATACTTCAGTCAGGACTTCTTTGTTTGTAACTGTAGCAGTGTATCGTATCGTTAGCATGCGTCTGCATATCCACTATTCGAAGAATTCTATTTTTTAAGATGATTTAAGCTTTCGCATCACAGAGCATCACATAAATCATGTAATATTTCATCATTCAGGTGAGTTCAATTTTTGTTACTTAATAAAATATTCATTTTTACGAGAACCATTTCAATTCTGGCGTCTGGTGTCTGAATGTTTGCTTAATTTATGCATGTGCTGAGATTTGTATTTGGAGAGTCGTTCCACAAGTTTGTTCTTCGTAGTGACACTATACGTTATTGGAGAATCTTTGATTACGACCATGCACTAGAAGTGTTTATTTTAAAGCTGTGCTGCTTAAGTGGTAGATTTATTCGCTTTAATAGAAGTTTAGGTTACTGAACAGATTCAATGAAAATATCTTAAGAGTATAAATTCAATAGTAGGTAGTGGCGGGCGCAATCTTCGCTAACTCGTCTTTTAATTTCCAGTTCTGTTTTGCTTTATTTTCAAATAGTTTTAAATTGTTCTTCACTTACATTTAAAAGAGTACTTTTGATACATTCCCATTTTTCATTCACATTAAAACAAGGTTTGTTTGTGTTAGATTGTAAATTTTTATTAAGTTATGTCTTTGTTTACCCCGGGACCAGCGAGCAAAAGGTTTGATTTTGATGGTTGCATACGGAATCGATCAAGCGAAGTAATCGAGGTCCTCAATAAATGTTTACGAGTGCCGTCCAGGCAAAGTTACAAAACAATACCGCTTGCTGCTAGTGTTATCGAAGAAGTTTTGTCGAACGCAACATTTTCATATAAAAATTGGAAATATTGTCGACCAATTCCGACACAGAACTGTAATTGCCGAATACTGCGGATCAGTCCGTCTGCTATTCGTGTTATAGTTAATAAAATTATGTGAAAAATTTACACGATACACAAAGGAAGGAATGACAAACAGTGGGTGACGACGAGTCGTCCGTCGATAAGAAAACGACTGCCTCTCGAATTCATTTACATTAAAAACTAGAGTTGAGCAGTTTTCGCTGGTGGGCATCACCAGAAATTTTCATCTGGAGCGCGCCGCTGGGCAGCCGATAGTAGAAAACCTACCTTAACGATCGTGCTGTACCTAAAGATATCGACACCACAGGTGGTCGATCTTTTGCTTGCTTGCAGCTATTTCGAACGCCCATGGACTTTTCTTTCGCCGTCGTCAGCTCCGACTCAAATGGTGAATCCAAAAACTTGAAGGAGAACGATAGGACAGCTAGACGTGGGTGAACAGCAGGAAAAATTACGTTGAGAACGGAGAAAACAAGGGAAAAGAAAGACGATAAAATGGAAAAGCGTGAAAAGGTCTAAACAAATTATGCTCACATAGAACTAATCACGAACTGACTCATCTTAGATTTCGGTCAGCCAGTGGACATTTTGCTTCGAAAAGAAAGCAAAATACTTTACATTACGTAGTTCTATGGTTGTAATCTAGCTGATATACATTAATCTGTAAATAGTTGTTATCTGAATGTCATTTTTTGGCAGTGGTCTATTATGATATGTTTTTCGGACTTTTTCCACTGTCTAGGGTGTAAATTACACAACGTTGTGTCATAATCTGTAAATAGTTTGAGGTCGGCCATAAGACCATAAACTCGTGACGAAAATGAAAATCTGCCGCATTTTGGTAGACATACATCCATTTCATGTTGTATGCGTGTGTAGAACCTTATTTAATGATTAATAAGCTATTTTAATTTAAATTAAGAAAATTTATTTTGATTCGCCTATTTAAAACGAATTAACTTTGTATATTTATTTTACAAAAAACTTATACTGTTTTTAATAATTGTAAACTGCAGAAGACTTACAACAGTCGAAATATATTTTTACTAATCTAACAAAAAAAAGTAGCTGCTTTACTCCCTAAACCATACCCGAATCTTAAACAATATAAGCCACGTTTTGGAATGTGAATTTGGGAAGGACCCCATAATGTTATTTTAAAATTTTTAAGTGCTCCTTGTACATCTGTATACGTTGAAAGATCGTTTTCAGTATTTAATTCCATGTTTTCAGGCAGAAGAAGAATTTCTTCTAGAAAATTTTAAAAGGCATTTACTTGTGAGATGTTTTTAGGACGATGATTAATTTATGAAGTTTGCTGGTGTTGTCTATGTTTTTTATTGAAATACTTACTTAATTCTGATGTAAATCATTGTAAGAATTAAAATCAGTAAAACAAAGAATTAAATACGTTTTCATGCTTTTTTTATTTATTTTTTTGGTTTTTGATAAATCGACAAGTAATTAAAACATTTTTTAATTTTGCATAAAGTAAATGAGATGGCATATGCTCATGTATATTTCTAAAGTTGTCTATATATTTTTACAAAATAGGGTACATATATTGAAATGACTGTAAAGGCTACACGTTGCGGCGCCTGATAATTGTAATGATGCCCTCAACTAATAAAGGTTTTAGTGAAAATGTAAATAATTAAATAGGGCAAGTCAGCACACAATACCTGGGTAGTTGTATTAAATTTTAAAAAACGTAAAGCTTTGCCTGTCAGTATCCTAAGCTAATCAAAATGAAATGTATTTATTACTCTTTAATAAAATGGTTAATTGCCCCTTTCTATATTTTATCGAATTGGAATATTTCTTTGGCAAAACACAAGACTAATATCTCAGGTTAGGTTCAAATTTGAGTTTTATTTTAAAATTATTCTTTAGAATATTTAACTCAGAGTAGCTCAAATACGCCAAATTTTAGTACAACCGCGCTACTCGCTTCAATTACTCATAACCTCACAAATTTGACAACCACAAAAGGTTCACGAGTGCATACAGTGCTTTATTTTGATATTCAGAAGCGAAATTTGCAAGAAACCACAGGTAAACTGAAGCAAATCTTCTGCAAATCTCTTTCTGGTGACACCACTCGATTTACTCGAACTACGACGGATCTGGATGCTCGGAAACACGATAAATCTCTTCAGCAAGGTGTATTCTCGAAGTACACTAGCTTTCCGGGCTCCAACCACATAAAAACGTGTCAAATTGTACCTTCTCGCCGATCTCGCCTCGGAGCTGGTGCAGGTGACGCCGATGTCCTAATTCGCTGGAAGTCGCTTCCTTGGACCCAAATCTTGTTCTGGGATGCTCTTACACTTCTTCCTGGCCTGTAGGACTTGCGATCCCTGGTTTCTGGTTCAAATGAACCGGTGTCCTAGCTCGAAATATTCAGGTGCTCGGGGCCGAACTCCAGCCGATCTTAGTTTGATTAATTTTTTTACTTGGCAAATAACTTTTATTGTATTAACACATTAAAATTTAGGAGCACCATTTGCCCACATCTTGACAATTATAGGAGTTCATTTCTTATTATTTAACAAAAGAGCATCGCGTTACCTAGTAACCGCGATCTGATATTGTTTAAAGGAAACAAGTATTAGTTACAATTTCACATAAAGGAATAACATTTGATTGATATGGTTGTTGCTTAAAACTAGAAATTGTCTTTATTTCTAATACATAACAATTTTTCTTCCTCGTCACATAAAACGTTATTTATCACTGCTCTGCTATGAACACTTAGTTTTAAAATGCACTGGCACTCGAGTTCCATTTTAAACACGTCACTGATCATTCTTCAGTTCAGTTGCCCTCGTTCTGTATTGCTCTTTGCAAATTCTATCTTATCTTGCTTTGATTTCCATCTACCTTTCAGCTTGCTTGCTTTTCACTGGCCTGTACGTTTATTACTAACTCTACGCTCATATTCATTATGCACATAAGCAACCCTTTGTATTATTTACTTTCATTTGGTCCGGCTTCAAATATGCTCAAAGCTATCATATTACTTATATTATATTAGCCATCTTAAATCTTTCTTTTACTTTCTTTTACTCAAACTTCAAATTCAATAACTTTGATATCTGCTTTGCTTATGCTAGCCCTTATCCCTCTAATTATACTTTTTGCATCTCATTTACAATGCATTTAATAACTTCAAGTACTGTTTAGATTGCAATTAAATAAAACATCTCAACTCTGTGCTTTAATTGATTTTGTTCAATATTTCTCTCTGCATACAGAATTAAATTGTGAGCTTTAAACCATCTCAATATATGCGCATATTTTGGTAATAACAGGCTGCATATTTTTTTGTCTACTGATAATAAAATAAATTTCTCTGTTCTCAAAGATGTAAAGGGCTTAGACAGTAGCAGCCGATGTCTAAGGTATCTGGTACCTACTTATAAGAAACAGGAAGATAACAAACAGTGAAAAACAAACTATTTCAAAAGTCTAAATAAACAAAACAAGCGCATAGACTTATAACCATTCATAAGAAGTTTTCAATTAAAATATTAACAAAATTCCTTTTTCCATCCCTAAATCATCTAAGGTCATTAAATCTATACCTGCAATAACAAACAAAACCTGAATGATTGCATAGTCTAAGCACAATCACATTTAGTTTAGAAATCCGAAGACCCATATTTATCCTAAAAGTTTTTGTTTCGATTATAATTGTACTCAATCAATTCAAAACTTTAACAATTATTTTTTTAAATTCTCATTATATTGCTTCTGTGGTCTATCGAACAATTTGATGGATTATTATCCTTCAGAATTTTGCTTTAACACGAGAATCTCCTATTTCCTGTGTTTTAAAAGTTATATTTGTAATTGTATTCATAATTGAAAGTAATACCAAGGTTAAATTTCCAGAATGGTTATGAAAACAAAAGACTGGAAAGTTTATTTTTCAATACAGTTTCCTTCCTTTTGAATACAGGTACTATACCGTTTCAATAACAATTTTAAACTGCCATAAGTTCGTCATTGTACCTGAATTTTGCCTCCGTAATACAGGCGCCCATTTTATAATTCTCCCTAAAGGTTTCCAAATGGGGGTGAATTATCTGTAAAATGGTTTGCTTTTATCTTCCTACGATAGAAAATAGCAATGTTATGACTTTAAAAAGATATTTTTCCTGCGTTTTCACTAAAAAATTTGACTGATTAATGTTGCCGTTTTATACCAAAAAAAGATAGTTTTACAATAAATATTCAAAAGGTTGTAGCTTTGAATATTCAAGTTTTAGAGAAATATTGTAACAACATGATTGAAGTACTTTCAAAAAATATTTGCGCATATATAAAAAAGAAGATGCCCTTGTTTTTTTAACAATTATATAGATAGAAATTTTCTACCATGTTCTAAATGCTATTTTAAGGGGTTATTATTGTTATAATTATAAGTAACAGCCCTTACTTTAAGGTTAATTATTCAAATTTTAAAATGCATATAAAATTATATGTTTGACAGCAATAGATTAGTAGAAAGGCAGCAACATTGATGTACCAAAAAAAGCAAATCCATTTAATTAAAACCAATTGAAAACTGTTGGGTTTTAGTGACCGAATATATTAAAAAATATAAACGTATTTGTTAACACATTAAAGACTTCAAGACTAAGTAGCAAAAGACAAGCAAAGCAGTACCGGAAGTTCCTGTACGGGATATGATGGGCGGTGTGAAATCAAAGTACGAGAAGTCATTCATACCGATGAGATTATATACATTTTTATCGTTTATCATACATGTTCGTAAAAAATAATGTAAAATTTAATATGTGCTCAAGTAATTTATCTCGAAATAGCGTCATTTGGTGTAAGTACTTGTCGTTTTCAATTACTAAAAAAGCTATTAGTCACAAGACGTAATAATTCTATGACGGTTGACAGTTTCTACCATTTGAGAACTTTATTGTACAAAATCTGCTAGTGTAAGATAAAACGTCATATATCACACGTGAGTGAAATGCCATTATGCGCTCGTGAGAATTATCACACTCGCGATTATGTGCTCGGGTGCCAAACAAAAATTTTACTCGTGTATACTGACTTATTTTTTATTGCACTCACTGATAAGATACTATTATGTTGACACATGTGCTACCAGATTTGTTCGTGTCCATACAGCACAATCTCTTCAAATTTTTTCTGCGTGAAAAGAAAATTCCTGATTTGCGCAGGATTTACAGGGTGTCTTTGATATCCCACTAAGGACGGCCTGGGACTTCAGGAATCTTAATCTAACGGGTGTTCATAAACAGTCGTCATCCCAGTTGCCTTAAAAAACAAAATGTTATGTCTTTGATTAATTCGTACAACACAATGAAACGTCATTGAGTACTGTCATAGCGCGTTTAGGTTTGTTCAGTTTTGAAATCATGTTTACGCCACAACAGAAAGCATTTATGCTGGAAAGTTATTTTCGCAATGGAGTACTGGAAAATGGTGAATGGCAATACTCGATCGAAGCTTCTAAAAATGAATTCAGATTGAGGTTTCCAAATGTAGTGTTTAACCACAATCAGTTTAGGAAGCAGTTGAGCAGATCACTTGCAAATTTTCGGGAAACTGCTTCAACTGATAAACAACCGGGAGGTGGAAGACCTCGAGTTCGCACGGGACATGTTGTCAATATGGTCAGAAACGCGATCGAAGAGCGACCTACATCTTCAGTTCGAAGGCTTTCCCAAGAACTAGGCATTCGTAAAACAAGTTTGTACAATGTTTTAAAAAAGGATATTCACTCGCATCCATACAAATTACAAATGTACCAGGAGCTGTTAGGTCCAGATTTTGAGAAAAGAGTTCAGTACTGTCAGTGGTTTAACGAAAATTTGAACAACAATGATGTACTCGATAAAACATTTTTTTCGGACGAGGCCTGGGTGCACTTGAATGGTTACCTTAATGCACAAAATATGCGTAAGTGGGGAACCGAAAACCCTCATTACTTTAGAGAAGCAACGATGCATCCTGTTAAAATAGGGTTGTGGTTAGCAGTAAGTCGTAGAAGAATAATAGGCCCAATATTTTTTGAAGAGAATATAAATGCTGAAAACTATCGGAACATCATCTTAGAACCGTTTATAAATGAACTTCACGACGATGAGTTGCAAACCGGATATTTTCAACAGGATTCTGCGCGTCCGCACGTTGCTCGTGTTACTTTAAATTATTTACGAGAATTTTTCGATGACCGTTTAATAAGTAAAGACCTTTATCCGCCACGTTCTTGCGACCTTACGCCTTTAGATTATTTTGTGTTTCCGTACATTAAAAATAATGTGTTTAGAAACCCAGTGCACACATTGGAAGACTTGAAAAACAGCATTCAACATCAGTGCGACCAAATAACACCAGATATGCTTATAAATGCATTTGAAAGCATGAAGCGAAGAGTTAATTTGTGTATTCAAGAAAATGGTCACCATTTCCAACAGTTATTGTAATCTCAGTTCAGTTCGGTTTACTTTTGACACATTGTTTGACAGTTAATAAAACTTGCTGTTGTAAATAATATTGTTTGCATTTTTTCTGAATTTTAATAGACATACGTTTCCGAATTCAAAACCTACTGGGATGACGACTGTTTATGAACACCCGTTATAAAGGGGCCCGAACGCATTAACCAAAGCCCCTTTCAGTATCACATAATAATGGAACCGCGTTTCATCTCCAATACGAGAACTCATGATAATTAAATCTGGTTCGTTCTAATCTGGAAGTTGCTAATTACTGCTTCTTCAATCTTGCATCTTCAATTACCACATACTTGATTTTTTCAACGATATTTGAAGTGATCACATCGATAGGGCGACCTGAACGGGAATCATTATTCAATAACCCTCCATCACGTTTATAGTTTTGACCATTCGATAATAGCTGACTTTGAAGCACAATCGTTTCAACTAGTGATGCAACCAAAAAAAAAGCCGTTCGTTTTTTTAAAAAAAAACTGTTTTTTTTTTGTAAAAAAACAAGCGGTCTGGTTTTTTATTTAAATGCGTTTTTTTTTTCAAAATTAAAGTGTAAATAACAACAAGTAATTTGTTTGGAAAAACAAAAAACAGATATTTTTAAAGAAAAATAATATATTTCGTAGGTAAAGTGAATTATAGAATTTATAATAACAAAAAAAAAGCAAATATTTCTAAAGAAAAATAGAAAAATAGCCAAAGTGGATATACAGGGTGTTAGGAAAGGCGACGGAAAAATTTCTAGGGGTGAATCCTTGATTTAACGTACCTATATACAAAGTTGCTTAGTTTAGCCGCTAGAGGGCTTTAAAGAAGATTAGCTTTTTTTAATTTTTTTAAATAAGTCGAAAAATCTTTGATGGGTTTTATTCATTTTTTGGCCATGCGTTTTTACCAGTAAACTTAAGCTTTTTGTGGAATAAACGCTAATTTCAAAAATTACAGTGTGTTTAAAAACTTTGTCACAATTAATTATCCATCCATATTTTTTAACCCCCTGTATAATCACTACCAATGTTTTTTGTGGATAGCTACTTTGATTTATAAGCTATTTCCTCTCTTAAAAAATTTTAGTTGGGTAAACGGTTTAGCCACAAAAAATATTTTCTAAATACCTACAAGCCTGAATCAGTAATTTTAACTTGAACACTACGCTTGTAGGGATTTAGAAAATATTTTTTTGTGGCTAAACCGTTTACCCAACTAAAATTTTCGAAGAGAGTGAATAGTTTCTAAATTAAAGTAACTGTCCAGAAAAAAAATGGTAGTGATTCTACAGGGGGTTAAAACATTTAAAAAAGCTAGTCGCTTTAAATAATTGGGAACCTGCGTTGGAAGGAATAATGGGTAGAGTGCTTGCCATATCTCAGCGACCCTGCGCAGTGATCGAAATTCTGTAAATACGTCATAAGCAAGGCTACAGACCAACCTGAAAATATCATTGCGATTTTGCTGCGTTTGATATCGTGTGCTATTTTCGTACTTATAAGTTAGTTTTAGCGTTCTTTATCTACTTATATTTCCATTTATTATAAAAATCTGGTGTGATACACTCACACAACTTCCTTTTACAGTGATCTTATAATTAGTCAAAAATTTCATTTTAATTTTTAACCATTTGTTAAAAATTTTCAAAAATTACAAATTCTACAAAAACGGTACAAAATCGAGTGTTAGTTGAAGAGACAAATTTTCTTTAGAATTTTAAGGTGAATTCAAAAATGTAATAATATACCGGGTGTTTTATTTAAAATAGGAATTAATAAAAAAAATAGAAAAAAAAAAACAAAAGAAACCCACTTTAGAAGTATTCAACTGGAAAATCACCTATCTCACATCAATACACATTAAAAATGTAAGAAAAATGTAAAGTTTAAAAAAAATCGTTAGAGCCGTTTTTGAAAAAATCGAAAAAAACTGAAAAATCACAAGAGTAAACACCTACTTCCGGTTATGCGATTTTCTTCATAAGCTTGCTGTCTCATCTACATAGTACACAAAACTTATATATGAAGTTTCAACGCCATACCTCTTTTCGTTTTTGAGATATTCTGTTCACAGACAGACACACAGACAGACACACAGACAGACAGACACACAGACAGACAGACACACAGACAGACAGACACACAGACCAATGAAAAAAAATATGTTTTTTGGGATCAGGGGACTCTAAAACGTGAAGATCCGTTGAAAACTCAATTTCGAATTTTTGGGGGTGAATCCAATACTTCCTTTATAGTAAAAGGAAGTAAAAAACAGTTTTATCAAAGAAACACGAAATATTGACACAATCTATTTTAAATTTCGCGCCTGCAAGCTAGCCTGATGTTTTTAGGTTGTACTGAAAACACCATTTGGGCGTCTCGCTCTACAGTCTTCTCCTTTGCTCCACTGCGCATTTGTGGTCGCTGAGATATGGCAAGACCTCTAATAATGCGGCTGTCTAATGCGTGATGCTCAACACATCACCACGTGTCATGAATTTGACACGCGACAGCCGGGTGTGAGAGCGAGGATAGGGAAGCTCTGACCTTCCGCCTTGCGGGCCAAGCTCCTTCATGGGGTGTTAGTGCCTCACTATTATTATTAATAATTTTTAAAGCCCTCTAGCTGAGAAACTAAGCAGCATTGTATATAGGTAAGTTGAGATACATCATCATATTTTGGGCCAAGGATTCCCCCTAGAAATTTTTCCGTCGACTTCCGTAACACCCTGTATAAATTATAATAATGCAGAAATTACTCGCTAACACACATGGCTGACTCCTCAACTGACTCGGAGTCAGTATCCATGCAGTTTACATCGCCCATGTCACTGTCTGATGACTCTGAAGAATCGCTAACTTTCTTCGTCGATCAGGTCGACAGTTTCAGAGCTGGGTCCAGCTTAAAGCAACTTCAAATAGGGGTGGGTACCTACCAAAACGTGCCGCCAATTACAAAAATGAATAAAAAACAAAAGAAAACAAAAAAAAACCGTTTTTTTGTTTTTTATTCGATTTAAAAAAACGCGTTTTTTACATCACTAGATAAAACGTTCAAGATCAGCAGCGTTCTAGAGTCTAGACGGTCATCCCCGTTGAAAACCAACAAAAGTGTGTCAATAATGCATCATGTTTTAAAAGACAGGATACATTAATAAAGATATCAATTTATAATTTTGCAAGCAAGACCGGACATCTCATCCCCTTAAATCTCCCACCATGACAATGCTCCTAGTCACACTGCTACTAGCTTTTATTTTCAAAATTTAAACTGCCGCCAAACAATGTAAAACCACCCAGAAGTCGCAACACAGCTTCTAAATAGTCCAACAGAACAAGGATTGCAAAATTCTTTCCAAGAATGGAAAAACCACTGAGGACATTGGCCACGTTCTCATTAGTTCTGAGACACACGTTGTATTAGTATCCCAATCGCTTTGCTTTGCTCGCTCTTAAACATAGAAGATGGTCGTCACAATTATAAGTATTACAAAATATTTTGCTGTTCATATTAAGGTAAGTATCAGTTACAGTGCACCTTAGACAACCCTAATTTACTTGTAAAGCTCTACACGTATAGTAGAAAAAACATCCCAATAATAAATCTATCTAAAAGTTGAAGGTAGGATCTGTCTCGGTTAAAAGATATTCAAGATTGATTTAGAAGATTTACATGTTTTATGATTATTACACTAAACATAGTATTTTTAAAAATGTCCTAGCTATTTACTGATCTACGCCTAGTTATGACTGCCGTTCTTATTTCACCCATCTAGCTGCTGTGGAATCTTCCTTTCTTTCTTAATTTCGATAAATACTGTTTCTATGGTTGTCCGGTCAATCTCAGGTCGCCATCTGATTTGCGTGAGCGTTCCTTCTTCATTTCTAACATATTATTCACACTACGTTTGATCATAGTTAATTTGGTTATTTTTAGCAATACATACCTAGGTTAGAGTTGTGATATTGCGACCCAATTTTGTGAAAACGTAGTATTCTGATTCGTATTACTAGGCCAAACTGCAACCACTTGTTTGTGTTTATAATACAATAATTGTAGAATTTATGCAGACGTAGTTCGCGCAATAAGACCAAGTAGCTTACTAGAATAGCTAGAATGGCAAAATAAGCATGAACTTTATGGATAATCTGTATACATAATTATATAGATAGTGTGTGTTATTTAATTTCCAATCTGATTTGATTTCTGGTCAGAACTTGGATGGGAGTTTCACGGCTGCTTCTCTCGGCGCCTCGTGGTACGGCTGCCACGGAAATAGTTGGTCCCGGATGTCATAATAACATCATGACAGTCGTTAGTGGGGTTGGAAGTCCCCATAAAATGTACAGCGACGCCTATAATTGGAATAACGGCTGTTGGATGAGTACAAAAATTTATTAAGAGGGAAGCTTGACTTGACTTCTCTGCTTACAACTAAACCCTCCACCTTTGCTTCCCTTCAACAAGTTCCAACCCTTAAGTAAATTACCATACCTAAGAACCTGGTCCTGTCAACCAATAATCTATATTTCCTGAAGTACTTCCTAATAACAGTGTAATAATTAAGAAGACTTTATACACATGTTCTATACTTATTTTTGGACAATAGTGTTCGCAATAATTCATTTTAGTTGCATGTTATCCGCTTTGTAATTTTTTACACTAATCCATAAGTGACGCAACTTCCAATTAATGTCTTCAAAATATCATTTTTGTTCCTTGATTTCTTGAACTTAAAATATTTTTACCGTTTTCTTTTCTGATGTTAGATGATCCTAAATATACCTATATGGCTGTTATAGTAATTACTCTTCTCTCTGTGACTATTTCTAGTCCATAACCTCCAACCACCGTATATATATTTGGATTTTCCAGGTTCACTTCCTAGCCCCACTTTACGTATTCTTCAATTATTTCTCTAAGCATGTAGCTCCTATTCTATCTGTCTCGTGTGTATTGCCAATCTGAATGCATATTTTGTTGTGTTATATCTATGTTAAAAGATAACATGTAAGAATACTATTTTAAATAGAGTTGAAGATATACAACATTCATGTCTTAATTCTCCATTTACCAGAAATTCAAATACAGTAAGTTCGATATTTAAACATCTGTTGCTATTTTCATACACCTCACTTTAATATGCTTTTTAATGACTACGAACACCAGGTATATTTTTCTTCCACGAGCTGTTTTGCATTCATTGTTTGATGTACAGTGCAGTACCTGACCTAACAGGTCAGATGGATCTCTAGATTTTATATCTTCCATTAAAATACGCCCAAGCAATCTACCCACTGACGTTATCGCATTAATTGCACTGAAGTTCTTTGGGGAAAGCTTTCTGTTCCCTTTTTTAGAAATACAGCTAAGTAAACCGTTTTTCATCCTCTTAAACAATTATTAAATATTTCAACCAACGTTTGTATTTCAACTGTAGAGGCATATTTTAGAAACTCGATAGAAAAATCTGAAAGGCTTTATTATTTTTCATTGTTCTTATGGCTTATGGCTCACATACGTATATTCTGTTTCGTACTTTACCTCTCTATATTTCTTCCGCTTCTCTGTAACAAGCTTTTCAATATGGTTTTTCCACTGCCTCAGTTCAATTCGATTGCTTTAAACTGTGTTGCTGAATTTGCATTTTCCTATTGTTCTAAATCGGTTATACAACAGAGCTTTGTAGGCCAAAAATATTCATTTACAGCACCGTACAAGTACACGTTAAAAAGAAAACTACCAGTTCAGCTTGCTTCCTACACGTTATAAAACCGCTGATGAATTTCCAATAGGCTTCCTTATTAATGCAGTAGAAGTGCTGTTTAGAGAAAGGAAACCGTTAACATTTTAACCGTAAAAAAATGGGCATCCCTAAGCTGTTTTTTATCTCCGCGAAAGCCTTAAAGAATATAAGCTCCGGTAACGACGTACCTAATCTTCTTAAAGCGATAGCAGTATATAGTATTCATTTCAAACGGCCATATCTTGATAGCCCGATTGTAAGATAATAGCTCGCGAGTGCCCACTTTAATTCGTTAAGATTTGTATGCATTTATGCTGTCATAAATTGAAATGTCTATTAACGATATGCCACATTAGTTTTATTAACGACGAAAATGGGAGCTGTTTGTTCTCAGCGTTAAATTCATAACCAACCTCGTCCGCTATGCTAAAAAGCTTGCATGCTCGGATAAGGTGCTTCGACGTAGAGAGAATTAATCATGGCAGCATGATTTGTATAGGTAAGACCTGAATATGGAGCAGAAGAATATTACCTCATAGAAAAGTTGACTACAAAGGAAAGGCTCATCTGATAAAAAGAGGGCCTTAGACTTAAATTGCATATAAATCTTCATGGGATTTTCAAATTTTCCAATTAATTTTCTTTGAATATATGATACATTTTATTAGACGTAATACGGAACCCGAATTATTCAATTCCAAAATTTCAGCATGTACTCGTAAATTTTAAAATTTCAAGTTTGTGGAAATCGCAGTTGACTGCTCGAGTTAAAAGCCCCATTGGTATAAATTTCGGAGATAGCACATATATATCCCCTAATAGAAAAATGGTTTATAGCTCTCAAGAGGTGCGGGTAATGATCGGCTGAACAGCTGTATCACTGGCCTGACACGGTCCTTCAATAAATTACGCCCTTCCATGAATTCTCCGGAGAAGGGTTTTATTACTGGAAGAATAGCTGTAATCTGTGTTTTCCTTTGTAAAAAATTAGGACTTTTAAACGATTATGGTTTTACTTATCCAATTGTTGTATGTAATGTGGCATAAATGTAATAATTGGGTTTGTAAATTCAATTAATTTTCAATTACATCAATGCATGGGAAAATTTAGCTACTGCATCGCGCTGTTAATATATTTATTGTTCATTGAAATGTTAAACAGTATTTAACATGATCGCGTCCTCGAATGTTAAGATACATTTAACATGCATCCACTCATTTAACATGCATCCACTCGCGTCCTCGAATGTTAAGATACATTTAACATGCATCCACTCATCATTTAACATGCATTCACTATAGCAACGTCACACATATTCATGGTAGTCCGATTTCGATTTAGCAGTTTTTAGTAATTATTATTGATTCAAAATGAACAATAAACTAATGAACGCATTTCGAGGGGAAACCGTCTTAACATTTCTCACATAAATTACCACTCTTGCTTCGCTGCGCTCGCTCGAGTGGTAAAAATATGCTCGAATGTTAAGACTGGGTTACCCCTCTTAATACGTTAATTACTATTATTATACAGCAATAAATTAATCAATTAGGGCGTTTACTAGAAATATCGCATATTTAATGCCAAGCAAAAATTTTATAGATAGTAACGATACCAGTTTGATTATAAACATCCTAACGAAACGAGTTTAATTGCCAGAACGAGGCGGTGAGCCGAGTTCTGCTGCAATGAAACAAGTTTCGTTAACTGCCATAAGCAAACGTGTATTGTTCAATATTTTATCTTCATTAATAAATTCTGGTTTAATTTATTCTTTGTTTTGTAAAAAAGAGTGCGGTAAATGAATATTACAGCAGAATATCATCTATAACCGCACTGAGTTCGGCAATAACGCTCTTAACGATACTCAACTGGTAAGTAGTGTACAACAACACCGATAAAGATAATAGATATTAACGATAGAAGTTTGATTATGAGCATCCTAACGAAACGAGTTTAATTACCAGAACGAGGCGGTGAGCCGAGTTCTGCTGCAATCAAACGAGTTTCGTTAACTGCCATAAGCAAACGTGTATTGTTCAATATTTTATCTTCATTAATAAATTCTGGTTTAATTTATTCTTTGTTTTGTAAAAAAAGTACGGTAAATGAATATTAACGCAGAATATCTATAACCGCACTGAGTTCGGCAATAACGCTATTAACGATACTCAACTGGTAAGTAGTCTACAACAACACCGATAAAGATAATAGATATTAACGATACAAGTTTGATTATGAGCGCTTTAACGACACGAGTTTGATTGCCAAAAACGAGGCGGTGAGCCGAGTTTTGCGGCTATCAAACGAGTCTCGTTAAGTGCCATGAGCAAACGTGTATTGTTCAATATTTTATCTTCATCAATAAATTCTGGTGCAGTGTATTTCTTTATACAAAAAGAGTGCGGTAATATAAGCTCTTAACTAAAATTAATTTGGTTAAGAATCTATAACAACACTGATGTAGATAAAATAATTTTACAGACCAATTACTATTTTTACATTATTCATTTACGGAGATATTCAAAAAAATTGTGTGGATTAATAGCTATTAGTTATGAGTATCATAACTACCGCAGATGTTGTTTTGAAATCTGATATTAAAACGTATAGGTAGTACATTTAATATTAAATTCAATCTAGATAATTAATACTGTATGTTTTAAACAGTTAATTTTAATGTTTATTGTTAAATTGTTTCATAAACCTTTCGATTAAACACTGTTAACTTTGCATGTCTTTAAGTTATTTACTGTCATCAATTTTAAAATTGTTCAATTAACGGTTTTGTTCATTTAATTTTCTTATATTTTCACTGGGATCTGGTATTTGTAATATTATCTTTGTACCTAATGAACTTACATATAATGCATGAACTGCTTACTTGCACCCTTGTCAGCAACGCCTACTAGTTATGCTTTCCACATACCCTCAATATTTTCATATTTCTTTCTTCAAAACTTATTATTATGACCACTTTTATTTTATACATACACTTTTATTGGGTACATACCAGTATTTATTTAATATAATTGAATTATTATATTTTTAAATTGATTTTAAAAACTGGTGTCATTTTTAATTCCAAATTTTACGCACACACTTTTGTTATTTTCTTATATTCTTCAAAACCTTGGAAATCAAATATAAAAAAGTACCGATTCCTACTTTTCAACCATTGTAACATTTTAGCTATACATGTCATATTTTAGGTTAACTTGTTCTCAAATTGTACCTGTCTCCAATTACGCATCATTGTGCAACAATAACCCATTTATATAACAAATATGTACAAAACAAACTTAGGTATGTTTTATCCTTTCTAATATTTACTTTTGGAGACGAATATAAAAACTTACTTCAAAATTATTGTCATTAACCAATTTGAGTTACTACATTTGCAATCAAAGAATTTCATATTGGTGTTTTTCAGCGCAAATAAGCGTCTTGACTAGTTGATTGCTATCTTATGCATGATATTAAAGTAGCTGATAATGTATAAACGGTTGGTCCACAAGCATTTAAATAATTCACGTTTACTTTTAGTTTCAGTAAAGAATATAATGGAAGACTTACGGATTATATAGAGTCCAGGGCCCAGTTCGTTTGCCTGCCGCTGTAGAGGGTATCGTTTCGTAGCTCTTCTGGGCATCGAGTTGCTGTGGGTGTTTTGCAACCAGTTACCTGCTCTAAATTTTACCATTCTGTTGTCGTCGAGCTGAGTTCGATGGCTGGCCTCGCGCTCATAGTTTGGGTGCCTCGTTGGATACTGACGACTTGCGCAACGCTTCCGGATTCAGGTTCCCAAGCAGCAACATTCTCAATAGGCCTCCTTAGGCCTACTCAAGTTTTGATTAGTTATTTTAACGTCACTAACCGTTGTTTGCCACGCTCGTCTAGTATATTACGTAGTATTTGTTATTTAGACTATTTGTCACCTTATGTATTTAGTTGATTACGTAGAGCTAGTACATTGTGTCGAGTGCAGTATATTTTATTATTATTGTCGCCTTTTAAGCAGCATGTATTTGGGAATGTTACTAACGAAGTTACTTGCCTGTTATGATTGTTATATATTTTTTACTATAAAATGTATGCGTTTTAGTTACCTCAAACTAATTTATGAATTGTTCATAATTGAGTTCGTTTCGGATTGTTTCGATATCGACTATACTTTTGGGCGTTTATGAGTTCTCGTCTCTATCTTGAGCATATTTTTGCATTAAAAACGCTTTGGAGCCCTTCGTATTTATAGTGGATTGACGCTTTTATACAAGATACCATGCCATCTCTATTATAGCTAATCAGCCCTCGAATGTGCGCTTGAAGTCACGATAATTTGAGACTAATACTGGAAAAACTCTAGTATCATGCTTTATGAATTTTTTTCTTGAATTGATTTGAATGTTTCTACAATTCCTGATGTTTTATATTCCAACAGATTTTCACATCTTTCTGCCGTGAATTATTTTTATGGAGAAATTTCGATGAGCGAGTCTATAAAACAAATTAAACATAAATCGATAAAATACCGATTCTCTTAACAAAATTTATTGATTTGTGAACCATTTATATCGAAACCAATTGAGAACCACTGACATAAATGGCCTACTAGACCGGAAACGCAGTAATTCCGCTTACGTACAAACTTAATCTCATAACGAGCGGCGTTATATTTTATTTACCTCCTTTCTCACCCGAGCTAACTGCATTACGCTAAAGTCGCGGCACACAGAAGTAGAAGAAAAATGAAAATCTTGGGACGACGCCCGACTTGCTGTTGGAGTAAACTAATTAGTAAGTTGTTAATAAGCGCCAGAGACGAGACATTATTTAGAGTTGGGTGATTAGCCCGAAGCAGCGACAAATAGATTACCTGCTAACTTGATCCTGCAAAGGAAGTACCCGAAAGTTCTGCGCGAGATTATAACAACGCTCTGTTTAGCTGGGACCGCCTTTGGAAGATATCAGTCGCAACCCTAATAGTTTGGCTGCGCCTGCGAATAATTAATTACATCCCATCTCGAAGTATTCCAAAGTGTATAGTTTCTAATTGCGTAAGCGGGAACAGATGCGCCACTAATGCAAAAAGTAGGCGGCGCTTCCTTTTCTTGGCTTCATCACCAAAGTGATGTAATCTGACTACAAATAAAATTTTCTATGGATCCTGTTTTACACCTTAATGATAATATTGACGTTTATCAATGAAAAATAGAGTAACTAATTCTTGTAGTAGCCGTTGTAGTAGTACTAGTATGTATGTGCAACGCGTAGAAAACTAGGCTTGCCAGACTCCTATGGTTGCTAGACTCATCTGACTCCTCGTCCAGCAAATTTAACAACAGTCCGAGAAGGAATATATCACCTTTACTACAAGTTACACAATATACAATTGGAAATATTGACTTAAAAAATTGTTCCCTTCGTTCCAGAGTGCAGCCGTTGGGGAAATTAGACCATTTACATCGGCGTTTAGACATGCCGTTGTCAGCTTGCGAAAAGAAACGCTGTTTTAGCGCAAAAGCCAAGCAACAATTTACTCATACTTTAAAAGAAATCGATTGGCAGGACCTGCTTTTAACACAAGATGTTAATTGCAAAGTAGATAAATTTTACAAATTATTAAATCACGCTATGGATACTGCATTTCCAATAAAAACTGTTAGAAAAAACTTTAATGACAATGCGAATCAGTGGATTACGGTAGGCATTCGAAAGTCGTGTAAAAACAAACGTAACTTACTTCAGTACATAGCAATGATGCAAAATTCCAAAATTATGTAAAAAGCTACTGTAAAATACTGAAAAACGTAATAAGACTGGCAAAGAAAAATTACCTCCTGAATCAGATTAATTGCTCTACAAATAAAATTTCAGCAACATGGAAAATAATTAAAAATGAGTATAAATTTGGGGATCCTAAACACAAACAAAACATCTCTCTGGAAAATAATAACCAAGTTATTGATGATCCAAAAACTATTGCACAGAAATTTAATGAATACTTTATAAATATTTCCGACGAACTGCAAAAAATCTTCCACAAAGTTCATGTCCTTTAAAAAAACAGCAAGTCAGCAGCTCCTTTTACATGTATCCAGTAACTGACTATGAATCAAAACGTCTTATCAATGAACTACCAAACAAAATATCGTGTACATACCAACAAATTTAATAAAAGACAACGTGGACTATCTGGTAATGCCTATAACAAGTATAATCAATGCGTCTTTTGAACAAGGTTGTTTTCCAGAAAAACTAAAACATGCTATAGTTATTCCAATATACAAAAAGGGCAACACAAAGGAGATCGGTAATTATAGACCCAATTCGTTACTCACGATTCTATCAAAAATTCTAGAGAAAGCTGCTAAAAGAAAACTAGTTAATTACCTCGAATGCAAATCAATTTTAAATAATCAACAATTTGGGTTTAGAGATCACAAAAGTACTACTAAAGCCATATATGAATATATTGAAAATGTTTTTAAAGGACTATCAGAAAGGATGCTGTGTTTAGGAGTATTTTGTGATCTATCGAAAGCATTCGACTGTGTAGGCCATGATCTCCTCTTACATAAACTCGAATATTATGGCATACGTGGTATTCCCCATAACTGGTATTATGTATAATATTATCGACATAAAAACCATTATCTATCTATCTAGCTATCAAATCGTATCTCGCTAACAGAACACAAGCTGTTCAAATTAATTATCACGATAACAATAGTAATTTAACAAAAGAACAATCAAATATATCAGTAATAAAAAGAGGTGTTCCACAAGGCAGCATTTTGGGGCCTATCCTGTTTTTCCTTTATATTAATGATCTACCAAAATGTGTGCCAAATGCTAGCTTTGTTCTGTTTGCAGATGACACTAGTCTACTTATCAAACAAAATGATCTCCAAACATTATTACAGGAAACTAATCACGTTATGCAAAATGTGTTAGAATGGTTGTCAAGTAATAAATTATTGCTTAATTCTGATAAAACAGTATAACTTAATTTTAGAACGAATACCAAAAGTAATTATAATGACATTCCTTTAAGTATAAATGACATAAATATAAACACTACTGAACAAACAAAATTTCTTGGTTTATGGATAGGCGCTACGTTTGATTGGTCCATCCACATAGCGGAGTTGCAAAAAAAGCTCTCTAGTGCCATATACGCTATTCGAAAAATTAGAGAAAGAATAGGGATTAATGCCGCTATTACTGTATATTATTCCTATTTTCATAGCCTAATGAGTTATGGCATAGAATTCTGGGGTAGGTCTGGTAATGCAACAATAATATTAAAACTTCAAAAATATGCAGTCCGAGCTATTTTTGGACTAAAAATGAGAGATTCGTGTCGGGAAGTTTTTGTAAAAAATAAAATATTGACCCTTTACAATCTATATATTTTAAAATTATGTATTATAATTTATGACAATCGGTTGGCTCTAACAACACCATCGGACGTGCACGTTCACGATGTAAGAACAAAAAATCAATTAAGATTACCAAAAGTACACCTTACTATGATTCAGAAGAGCCCTGTCTACACAGGTATTAAATTGTTCAATAACCTACCTAACAATATAAAAACAATTAACAATAAAAACATTTTTAAACATCAACTTAAATACTGGCTAACAAGCAAATGCTTTTATAATCTATCAGAATACTATGCGAGTACCGATGTTCCCCATGCCTCATGAAGGCTCGGTGTTATGTCACACATACAGCTCCTTAGTTATTATCTCTTACTAATATACTTAAAAAAATAATGTTGGTTGTATGAAAGGAACAATAAATATTATTATTATTATTATTATTATTAGTAGATGTCCGTAGAAGATAATTGTGTTGCCGGAGACTATCGTCAATGGTTAGCGTTGCCTAAACCAACTCCATTATATATAAAAATGTAGCACTTTCTAGGAATAAGGAAAATAGACCATAAATGTTTAAATCATGAATAATTATCTAGAAGGTTTGATAATACATGTATAGTTTCTTGCAATGCCTACAGAATTAGCCCTGTCCAATACTGTTACATTAGAACTATTTAGTTTTTTAACACAATGTGGTATTTAGAATATACTACAAAATATCAGTATAATTTCAGACGGACGTTGGAATACCGTTAGTTTCACTACAAATATAGAAATGTCATCGCAGCAGTGTTAGGTCAATTTAACAACTGACGACGTCAATGCCTTTTTATGTAGACGGAGAACTTCTACGCGCGGACCCAAGTTAAAGTGGGGATAGTAAACCAAGCAGCTGGGGCCCAGCAAACAGAGTGCGATGGTTCCGCGTAATGTGGCAGCCATTTTGAGAACCTTATCGGTAAAAGTTAGTTATTTTTCGACGTCGTCAAGTTTAACGAATCCCGTCACAGTCTAGAAATCTCAAATTTCGATTCCCGTCTCGTTGTTGTGCAGTAAAATTTCAAGCCCTGGTCGGATATTTGAAGAAACTTCAATCGTCGTGTAAAGATCCTATATAGCGACGTTCTACGCTGACGCAAGCCTGAGAAATTTCCTTTCCATCCGCACCCGTTACCGACGCTTCGCACTGACGCTGTATATTTTTCGACAAGCCCGTGAGGTACGCTTACTGCACCCAACATTCCCATTTGCCGCTTAATTTTTGCTGAAGGTTGACTTATTCTTAATTTGTGCCATCTACGTCGCTAATTCGAGCTATTGATTAGGTTCTATTAGTATTCAATGCATGTTGTGAATCACCGCCATTCTGGATATGTTATTTTAAGTTCAGCGATGCATGTTGTATGATATTTAAGAATTGTTTTGTTGTATTGTTTGATACGGTTCTGTCGACCGCCTAAATATATTTTATGTGAATTGTCTTGATATACTCCTCAGAGTACCTGCCGTGTACAAAGTAAATCGTATCTTGGAGCTGAGCACATTTCCCGTAGCCGAGGGAAATCTTCCTGGTGGGGTTCCCCCCCATTCCATTCCTAGAAAATACATCAGGTGGAGCCTAATACAAATAACATGGATTTGCCTTTAGGACGTATATGTGGGCTGTACTACATACACTGTTTCATGCCTTCCAACGATATATGAAACTAATTTATTTCGTAGAAATGAATTTTCCAAAATCTACTCTGAAATCTATTTTTTTCTCACGGTATATGCGGAAAATATTAAGGGTCCATATAAATCCTGCGGGTACCATAGCGTACCGCTACATGCAGCTTTGGCGACCATTATTTGGTTACTAAACGTAAATAAACAGTTTAAACCTTTACTTCATCACATACAAACATGTGTCTTATTTCCTAAATTAAATGTAAATATAACGAAGACTCTCAAGCCGTTATAGTACTCATGACAAATTAATTTTGCTGAACTTAAAAAGAGTTCAAAGTGGGCGATAGCGTTAATCGTTTACATCCAATATTCCAATTTCCAATAACCTGTAGTTATGTAAACATCACTTTCTGGAATTTCCGTTTTTTTCCATTTTTGTCAAGCAGTGTCCATCTATTTGACATATCTTCTCGTACAATAAATTCGCCTTTGAATATTCTATAATCTTTTGGTTCGCTATACACTAATAATTTTTGCTGATATTTAACTGTTTTAAAGTTTTACGGCCACCGTGATAGAGTTACTGCCTATCGGCCTATGGTTGGCAATTTTCTAACGGCGCCAGTCGGGTTTAAGATGTAAAGGCGGAAGACAGTTTGCGCCGCCAGACTCACGTTTTGGAAAAGGATTCTTTTGCAGCAAACAAAAGTGCGGGCATGTTCGCTCCGTTTTTCACGTAATGATTAGTTAGTTTACAAAAAATTGGCGACCGTTTAAGTATGGTGTTGTCCCACAATCGGTTAAAAACCGGATCAACTATTGCTTTCTATGTGAGTTGTATTCTGCCGCTCTGTGTTTCGGCAAACGCCAGATTTCACTACCTGAATGTTTAACTAATATTCGCCCCGACTCTCTTTCCGAATCTGTGTGAGGCGCTGGTGGAGGACGTCTTCGTGGACCTCCCGCTGTTTTCTCTGAACAAGTCGTCGTCGGAAGCTCCCCCGAAGAAATTTCCGTCACCACCAGGTGCTTTGGCAGTTCAAGAAAGAAGCTGACAGTACTTTCCTGCAGGTTGTTCTCGTAACCAGGTCAGATTTGAACATTACACTGTTCTGTCATTTCCGAAAAGTGTGATTTCAAATATTGTGAAATTAATTTTTAAGTTAAACGTACATACTTATTGAATCTTGTGTTAATACGTGAATTACAGTTGATTTGACAATTCCATTCTGGGCTGTAAACTTTGTTGAATATAAAAACCAGAGTCGGCTGGTATAATCATGAATTTATTTTAAAATATAATTTCGACTTACACCGCCTACTTTATAGATAAGCATTGCAGCTTGCATCATCGGAGTGAGACACTTTCAATGATGATGCAAGCTGCAATGTTTTGCGAAGCGTTAGTCAATTAGGGTGCACAAACAAACAAAAAACCAAATCTCCGTAAGTATCCGTGTTTTCAAACAACACGAACCACCAAAGAGCATGGTCATCGCGTGGATCCTTCTTCGAGTTTACAAGGTGCAAGGCACAATAAACCAAAGAATGCTGGGTGTTTATCTACAAAGACTACGCGGTCTAAGCCGAAATTCTATTTCAGATTAATTCGAGTAACCGCGAAAGCCTCAAACAATACGTGAATTTTAAGTTAGGCTGTATACAGCGACGTCACTCAGAATTATGATTAATTGAATATTATGTGGCGCCCTTAGTGAACAACCACATACTTCATTTTAATTCTAATCGAACCGCTCTATGTCCTGACTTCCAGTTAGCTGGAGCAATTCGTAGTTACAGGGTTGATTTATTTTGTTATTAACTATATAATTACCACTTCAGACTGTAATAAGTTGGCATCGTTTTGTGATTTAATTGGCGTAATAATTGCTGGCTGTTGAAAATATCCTGTAGTAATTCATGTCACTGTTTCGCATCCTCATGTGAGCATTTACTTTCTATTAGTATTTATTTTTTGTAGCATTTCCTTCCAAATACGCTTGAAATTTACATTAGTGCTTGCATGTTCAGCATAATTAAAGTGTCTTACCTCGCATTTAAAGCAATTACAATATTTGATCTCACTGGTATAATTTGTTTTCAAGCGTGTAGCATGTCGTCAATGTATAAGTTCTCTAAAACAGGTCACAAACAACACTGATTCATTACAATTTATCCGCTGATTCGATCACTATGCTTTATTGATATTTTTTTTTGTTATGACGTAGGCTGAATTGCTTTCATCAGCTGTGACGATAAACCGTTTTTATTTATACTTTATCAAATACTTCTGTACAGTTAACTCTGGCTTTCAAACTGAATGTTATCTCACAATCTATTACTACGATTCGCTTCTGTTGAGGTGTCAAATTGAATTCCTGCAGTTCTACTGAATATCTAACATCCTTTACCAAGCATCCCTCTCGCCACATAGCTGTTAAAAATGTCCGGGCTCAGGCAGCTCTCCCATTAAAACTTTTGTCTCGAATTCTAAGCGGCTATTCCAAATTCTCACAAAATAATTTGAACATCGCTAAGCTGTATGGTTTTAGATAATTATTAGAGGTACTTCCATAAATGTAGACTATTACGACCAGCTTGAGTTTTTAAACAAAATGTAAGTAAACTTCGCGGTAATAAAAAAGCATTAAGATAACAAAGCTTTGTTCACCACCTCCTACTGTTCTCAAAATCTCCTAGCGGCTACAAAACCTAAAAAACAATTTCTAGAGATCAGCCAACTCGTATGACTGTTTGTTCTGCGGTACGCAAATATTAGTTTTTAATTTGATTCGTTTGGAAAGTAGCTTCGCAAACACAAAACATGGCAACTCAAACAGCCACGTCTAAAGTTTTTAATGGGCCGCTATTTCAGTACGAGTAAACAACCCCACAAAGAGACTGGGGGCGGCGTTTTTACCTCAATCCAAAGGCTACACATATTGACAAAATCAGGGCGAATTCGTTATCTATGCACTCTTTGTCTGAGTAATGAGGCTAGTCCATCAAGTTGGCGCTTGTAAAGCTCGCAGAGGGAGCATGAAGTGCCGTTTACAATGCAAATTTCTAACCCTTGCGCGCACTCAACCGCGCCCCTCGCTGTTACAAACTGTTTTTGTTCACTTTCGGCACGACACTTTCAAAGAATTATAACCAAAGTCGGTTTCTACTCACGGTTGGCAGAACGGACAGAAAGCAAATCTGGACACTACAGCGGGTAAAACGGCGTCGACAGAAGCTGAGTTGAACTTACCTGAAAAAAAAAACATAATTCAATAAAATTCACTACTATTATGACATAAAATAAATGTTAATTATTATATTGGCACGTACTACGGTCATAGTATTTTCCATAATCTTTTATACACCTTCTCGCTCCTTTCCGGACGAATCATTACCTATTTTTTATAAATAATTAACTGAACTTCAATAATTAAGAATAATTACATTACAATGTTTGTTTGAAATTTATTCGTATGACAGGGACACGAATAACGGTTTGGCCACCAAATTGCGGCAATAACAATATGCATATGTTCCAGTGAACATTGGTGTGAAGCTGCATTACAAATGCAAATTTAACTAGCTAGCTGCAATTACCAACGATAATTGAGCGATTAATATACATATATTTCGACCACAATAGACCTGTATTTGGAACCATAATTTTGATAATTGAAATGCGACTGTAACCCTGCAATTTTATTGTATTACCGAATTTCCATTAAAGCTTTAATCATGTCAGCGTATTGTCTAATATCGCTTTAGCAAATACGTATCGACTGTCTCTAGGAGAATAGCTGAATTTGAGAAATTGTAAATATTTACAGGGCGTAAATTAGTAAGAAAAGTTCGATTACCTACTTGTTTACTAACTCAGTTATGACCGGTGACCTCCTCCGCTGGACTAATAATCGACAAGACCTCGAATTCCTTGTAGTAACTCACAATAATTCAGTGTAATAGCTTAAATCTACACTAGTAACAAGAACAGCAGGCACAGGCAACCAAAAAAACCTTCGAAAGAATATAATCAACGAAACCTTAAAAATAATCAGTACTTACTACATTTATGTACCTAAGTGTTAATAGCTATTTAAGTAACAAGGAATGGAAAGACCTATTAATATTTGAGGTAGCAAGTACAAGCCAAGACGAAGTCGCGGCTTGTTGCCTGCCGAAAATGTTAATAGGCGATACATTGCGAGTAATCTTATTCGATTTTTCCCGCTGTTTATCGAAATGTTCCTAGATTTTTGAAAAAATCGTTTGGTTTGTCACCTGTCACCAGGATTAGTTTTCGTGAGTCGTGTTACCTGTGAGTGTCACATGTCACATAAACACTTGCAATTTCTAAACAAAACGTCTAAATCTGCATCTTGCTTTGCTAATTTTATTATCCTAGGAACTTAATAATAGTATTAAGTTGCGTTGTCAAGAAAAAGCAGCAAACAAATATAATCACCGACTTACACGTTTTGTTACTAAGGCTGTATCACTGACTTACATGATCAGCAGCGGTAAAAATAAATTATTTTTTCTTGTCAAACTAATCACGTATTTACTTTTATCGTTAATTACTATATCCATTTAATAAGATAAAAATTATTAGTTGTCTTCGATCAGAAGATATAGATAGACATAAACAATTATATCAAACATATGAATTCCATCCTCTTCTACCAAATGCACCGCAGCCGCTTGGCAGTAAAATAACGTACAATTTCTAAATACTAGGTCAGTTCAATTACTTCAGAACTACCATTCGATTGAATGAGATTGGAAACTGATAAACTGTAGCGTTGAGCAAAGCAGATTCTCCAGATTTGATGTCCAACTTGCCCTTGCATTAGCGACGTGGAATCTACACAGAGATAAATCGTTGATCTTTTCACGCAGATTTCTCTACATTAAAATATAATTAAATTCCGTTTTCTATTCTAGTCACAAGTTACAAGATATGCATTCTAGTCCAGTCAAATTAGATATTTACTTGACAAAAATACTACCTGAAAAGTGAAAATGTATTGTTATAGAAAAAATTCCGTAGAAATCAACGAACTACAATGTAACAGCTGAGTCGGTGGAGAAGTGATTCAAAATGGCGATCAAAGTAATGAAAAAACGGTTTCCTGCATATAAAAATTCAAAAAAGCGATATTTTTTTAAAAATGTAGACTTGTGTAGCTTAAAAACACAAATAAAACAAGCTTTCGATGGTCAAAATCGACTAATTTGAAAAAAATTATCGCAAAAATTTTCTAAAAATGGCCAATTCTTCAATTGTTTTAACTTAAAAAAAAATCTATTTCCAGAAAACATAGTACTCGGAGAACAGAAAACGTAGGTTTTTGAAATTTGCAAAAATTACGTTTTTCGCAGAAATTTATTTACTCAAGTTGCAGAAGTCATACAGCAATCAGCGTGGGTTTATTTTTTTACTTAAGAGTTGTACTATCACACACAATATGAGCGCGAATGTTTTTTCACTTCTAGATATGTGCAAATTCAATTTGAAAAGTGACATTTTTTACGCGCACAAAATGTTGAATATTTTTGTCAATTTTAATTGTACTGAAATTACATCAGCACTATTCGATAGCTGCCAATTTCTATGAATTTAAAATGCACCTTTGTTTATTTTAACAACGAATTACACTTAACCTCAGATTACTGCTATTTATAAGACTGGCTGTTGGTGTAATTACATATCACACAAAGACACGTACGTGTTTTTCATTAATGCAAATATCCTTTATAATTTAACAGTTCTAATATTGAATATTAATATAAACCATTTAGAAAACTCCCGTGATATTCACAGTGTAAAATTCAAAATTTTGAGTACCTACTATTTCAGCTGATTGTAATTAATGGTCAGTAGCGTCAAACTTGTAAGTAAGGTTATGACAGATTATTTATTATTTTGCTAAAATTTCAGTTTTAGTGAAACAAAGTAAAAACATAATTTATTAATAACTTTAGTAAGTAATCTTGTATTTAAGTAATAACGTTTTATCAAAGTGGATACTTTCTAGCATCATTTTAACAGAAATATCAAATGAAACGAAAAAGTTCTGCAACGTTTCTTACTCAACATCTGAACAGCATCAGGACGCGCGTATTTCTCGGATAAAAACAGTTGCATCGAATTTAAGTAAACTTGTGTCCTTTTTCTCTACGTATGATCCATTTCCGAATTCAGATGTTAATTCATCAATATATTCAGGTTTTGTCGGAAGCGACTCAATAAACTGTCATAAGGCCTTGGAACTTGGGACAAAATTACTAGACAATGCTGTTGGCAAAACATTTACTTCACTGAAAGCAGTGAAAATATATCAAGTGGTAACCCTTCGTTCTGTACATTCATTTGTGAAGATAAAAGATGAGAACGTATTCATAAATCCGTTGCTCATATTTCAAAGGATTACTAGTTTAAATATAAAAACAAAAGATGATATGAAAAAGTACTTGAAATACGAATTAGCTCACATCCCTCTAACTATATTTGATGAAGCAGGGATGCCTAAGACGCAAAAATCAGTATTTTATGAAAGTTTCGAAAATACTGAACCTACTCCAAATTTACAAAATACAATTTTTTCATTTGCCGAGTTGTTTGGACGTCAAATAAAACAATGCATAAATTTTGCAGTTATACGTACAATACGTTCAACCGTGTACTTTGTATTCGACGGATACACCGATGATACACCAAGTACAAAGTCTTTTGAACGATTGCGTAGACAAATGAAAAATGTAGCTCGAGAAATAATTTTCGATAATAACACGCAAATACTGTATCCGAAAGAGTAACGAAAAACATTTAAAAAAAATTATGTTATCTAAAGAGTTGCTAAACGTTGTCTTCACTACTACATTTGCTGATGAGGATGTAGATAGATTGATCCTATCCACTGCCATCGAATTACCAAAAGAGAATGAATTGTTAAAATAATTGGCAAGGAAGTTGATCTGTTAGTATTATTAACGCAGCTAACACCCCATCAATAACAAATATATACTTTTGTAAACCTGGAAGAGATAGAGAAACCGAGAAAGTGCACAACTGTGACAGTTTCAAGTTTCCAGATTTAAAACAATACGTAGGATTGTTTTATATAATAACAGGACGTGATACAACATCGTGTTTTAAAAAAGAGAATAAAATAATACACCGTCAATAATTGCGAAATCATTTTTATATTAAACTAATAGTCTTCAGCTAGTGTGTGCAAATTTCAGCCATTAATATTAATAAATGAATGTGCATCGATTTTTCGAAAAAAAAAAAATATCTTGGCTTCTATGGGTCGTACAGTAATCTTTTTTAAATTCGTAGAAAATTGGCAGCTATCCAATAGTGCTGATGTAATGTCAGTACAATTAAAAATGATAAACATATTCAACATTTTGTGCGTGAAAAAAAGATCACTTTTGAAATTAAATTTGCACATATCTGCAAGTGGAAAAACATTCGCGTTCATATTGTATGTGGTAGTACAACTCTTAAGGAAAAAAATAAAATCAGGCTGATTGCAGTACGACTTCTGCAATTTGAGTAAATAAAATTCTGCGAAAACATAATTTTTGCGAAAACATATTTTTTTCGAAAAAATTGATTTATGCAAAAACTAATCAACATTTTTGCAAATTTTCAAAACCAATGTTTGTGCTCACCGAGTACTTGTTTTCCAAAAATGTCAACGTTATAGAATTATTTTTTGTAAAGTTACAAACAATTGAAGATCGGCCATTTTTAGCGGTTTCTGGCGATAACGATTTTTCTAATAAATTGATTTTGACGATCGAAAGCTTGTTTTATTTACTTTTTTTTAAGCTACACAAATGTATATTTTTTTGATAAAAATTTTAAATCAATTCTCAGCTGATTCAACTGTTACATTGAATTATAAGGATTTTTTTCTATAAATAGCTATTTATGCAACAAGTGCTAAAAGTCGACGTTTATAAACGACTTTTAGCACGCGTTGCATACAATATTTTATCTACGACCTTAATTTTACCGTTATTAATGCATAAATATCGATTTAAGAAAGGTTCGCATCTGCGACGCTTTTAATTTATGTCATAATGAATAGTAGCCTACGCCGCGGTGGCGATTGTTTGGCCACGCCCGTGCTGTCAAGGTGAGTTACGAAATGTAATTATTGATACTCCACATATGACTGTATTTATTACATAACGCTTTAATTATTTCAAAAACGCTTTACCTGTAACGCAAGAAGCAGCTAGAATAGCTTTACAACTTCACTTGCAATTCGACATTGTAGTTTTGAACCTCGCTTCACTTTTAGCACATGTGCTAAAAGTAAACAGCTGATTTCTTTAAACACGGTAAACTATAAAACGTCACTTTTAGTGAAACAAGCTAGCGCTAAAAGGCCTACTTTTAGTAGACGTCGTAGATAATAGCTATTTATGCAACAAGTGCTAAAAGTCGACGTTTATGCGCGAGACATGAAAATTATGAAACGAAGCCGACGGCTGAGTTTCATAACATGTCTCGCGCATAAACGACTTTTAGCACGCGTTGCATACAATATTTTATATACGACCTTAATTTTACCGTTATTAATCCATAAATATCGATTTAAGAAAGGTTCGCATCTGCGACGCTTTTAATTTATGTCATAATGAATAGTAGGCTACGCCGCGGTGGCGATTGTTTGGCCACGCCCGTGCTGTCAAGGTGAGTTACGAAATGTAATTATTGATACTCCACATATGACTGTATTCATTACATAACGCTTTAACTATTTCAAAAACGCTTTACCTGTAACGCAAGAAGCAACTAGAATAGCTTTACAACTTCACTTGCAATTCGACATTGTAGTTTTGAACCTCGCTTCACTTTTAGCACATGTGCTAAAAGTAAACAGCTGATTTCTTTAAACACGGTAAACTATAAAACGTCACTTTTAGTGAAACAAGCTAGCGCTAAAAGGCCTACTTTTAGTAGTGGTCGTAGATAAAATAAATTTTCACTTTACAGGTAGTATTTTTGTCAAAAAAAAACGAGGTATTTTCGACAATTTGACTGGACAATTAGCAAAAAGAGTGTCAAACAGAACGTCTGAAGTGATAATTCTATTTTTAACTGCAAAAGTCTTGCAAATTAACATACGACACATCATCCTCTATATTACACCAGCTTTTATAACAATGTATTTTTTATGGTAAGAAAAATAAGTAACTAACGTAGTCTCTTTAAAAATCATATATATCATTTAGCCCGATTCCACCTACATACTATTACTGTCAACATAATGGCAAGAAACCGTAAAGTTTCTATCGAAAGATCGAAAAAATCGTAGGAAAATGCATTGCCGCAGTAAGTTCCAAATTATTTGGTAATTACATCTCGGCATAAGATGCCCGGTCTAAGCGGACAATTCCATAGGCTGTAAACATTCAAAACATTAAACATAATCTCTACTTCGACTACATTTCTCTTTAAGGCGACCGATGTCTGAATTTGTCTCACATTCAGATCGGTTTTGGGACGAAACATACTTATGTTATGTAGTAAATTTACTGGAGTAGAACTCCATTTTCCATTAACTATCTGCGCCATCCCTAGATTATTTAATACGGCATTGCTGCCGCTCGGTATACTTCTGATTAAGTTCTCGATATTGATTTAAAGGATGTTCATGCTTTGAAGCGCAGCAAAAAGCTGATCTCGTGTTTCAAAATCATTACATGCCGCAAAACGCTCTGGGTAAGCCTAACCTAACCGCAAATGGGATTAAGATGAGGCAATTGGTAGGGCAAGGTAAAACATGAACTGCTTCTCCATGCTGAGTTTATAAAAATGTCTAGTGAATATACTGAAAAACTGGAGAGAGGAAAATATGGAAGTGGTGGATATGTTCCAAATGGGCCACAAAGTTGAAAATTTTCCTACCCGGGCTGCATTATAAACGAAGATGAATGTAATTTAAATATTACAAATATAACACTTTCAGAGAAAAAAATGATTAAAGGAGGAGCTTGTTAACTATATAATGTACACAGCTTTTTTTAAATTAAAACATTAAATAAAATAACCGAGTAAAATAACAAAACCAATTTACATTTCGAACGTATACAGATATAGAATTGTTGAAACAACCACATTGTTGATTAAGTTTATCTGCTTGGTCTCCCAGACAAGGAGCACTCCTGGATAACGCATTCTTCGAGGGATTACACTGTTTGTGAATTGCCGCAAGGTCCTTGCTACAAACATTTACATGCAGTATGACGCTGATTACTGGGCAAATGAAACATAAAACACGAAAAAAGTATGAAAATATGTTCACAATTGTTCTTCACAATAATACTAAACATAAATTGAACGGAAGATCAGTGATAAAAAAGTCTTTGAATGATAGGAAAAGAAAACACTTTGGAATCAAGATTTAAAGAATTGGGTTAAATGAACATGTTTTTGTTGGAATGAGACTAGGAACGATGCTAATCGAAGGTCTGATTCAAGAACGAAGTGCCGAAAAAGGGCCATGAGCTGATATATCAAACTATCAAATAATAGAAAATACTGACTGGTAGTCGTTGATCTACAATAAGCATAGCTATAGCTACGGCATCTTCCAAACAAATCAACACACCCTCTCTCCTTTTATATCTTCTGCCATATTATTATGAATTATGTAGATTGTTGACGCTTATTTTTTGAAGTCCTCCATACAGGTCTGAGCGTGCCTATCCATAGCTTCGGTGATTTTCAGCTTAGTTGCGGTGTCCTTACACTTTTTCTCGAATTTCTAGGGTTTCCATATCAGTGTTTCGTCTAGTAATACGACCGCAAGTTTAGTCGCTTCTCGAGTTTAACGGTACTAAGATCATATTATATAAGCCAGCTATTCACATTGATCCACCGTCTCGCATTGCTATCGCTTTAATATGTAGATAGTTGTCAGTGCTTCTATCCACGGTCATAACAATGGTTTTCACGCCTCTAGAACTATTCGAATTACATACTGTGTATGTCTCATCATTGCCTTGGTTGTAGATACTTGCATAATTCTAACCATTGCAATAATACTCTTACATAGACTTTTCATGACGCTAAGCACTGCCAAACCTTGCTTCGCATCACTGAGTTGAATGGCTTATGGTAATCAACGAAGCATATGTACATCTTGACATTTGCTTCAGGGGCTTTTTCAAGAAGTCGCCGTGTGTTCAAAATATATTCGCCCGTTCCCTAACCAGATATAAATCCGGTTTGTTCATCCAATATTTCAAGTAGATGGTATGACTTCAATCGTGATTAACAAACGTAACAATTTTCTAAATCCAGAAAAAGTTATAAATCCAACTTTCCTAGTACTCGGTCTTAAAATCAATCGATTGCTTCTGATGGTCCACTCATAACAGAGTTGTTTTCGTCATTTTGTAAATCTGTGGATGAAGTGGGCCCACAACCTGGAAAAAATAATGCTAAGAATAACCCTATACCTTTCGTACAAAATTACCACTTTGCTGATAGTCCGATTAATTTTTGTGGTTTTTATAATTGGCTTCGAGGGATAAATGTAAACAAGGGCGCTGGAATTGATAATATTTCTCCACTCATTCGAAAACGATGCTGTAGGGGTGTAACATATCCGCTTTCTATTTTATTTAAAAAATCGCTTGCTACAGGCGTATACTTAACTATTGTAAAAAAATCAATTGTTGCAGTATTTAAATCTGGAGATCCTTCATTAGTTGCAAATTATTATTTTTGAAACAATAATACACGACCATCTATATTCTCGTTTGTATAACATAATTACCCTCAGCAACAGGGATGTTTAAAGAATAGATCAAATGAGTCAAATCTATTACTCTATTGCAACTACATTCTGAAATCTATGGAAGACCGTTGTCAGGTGGATTCCGTGTGTACCGATTTCAATAAAGCGTTTGATAAAATAAATCTTCATATTTTGATTAAAAAACTATCTGGGGTCGGTATACATGGTGTTCTTCTGAGGTGGTTATGCTCCTATATTAGGAATCGTTCGCAGGTAGTCTCAGTTAATGGCTATCTTTCAATTTTTTTTTCAAATTTCTTCTGGTGTTCCACAAGGTTCGCATCTCGGACCATTGTTATTTATATAATACATTAATGATATTAATATATGTTTTAAATATAGCGAATTTTTATTGTACGCCGACAATATTTTGACTGCCAAAAGCTTAATTCAGATCTTCAAAGACTTAATAACTATTGCATCACTAACAAATTAACTTTAAATTATTCTATATATTGTTAGATATTGTTTACTAAAAACATAAATCCTGTTTCTTTTCCCTATACTATATTCAATATACTCACAATAACAGACTCTGTCGAAGACTTAGGAATGACTTTAGATTCAAAAATGTTGTTTTACAAACATATACATGTTATTTGCAGAAAAGCTACGAAATTACTTGGTTCTATAATTTCATTCATTGTCTATAATATCTGCAGTTTTTCATTATAGCTCTTTCTACTTTCTAAAAATATAACAGAAGCTTTTCGAAAGCCTATTTTTAAAACCACCTTTATACTCATCGTAGCAAAAAAAAGTCTTATTACAAAAAACTGTGCATTAACAAACGGATACCAATTCATCTTCTTCACAACATTTTTATAGCATCTAACAGTATCAACTTTTCTGCCCATTGTAGGCCATTGGGTGCTTTTCGACTACAATCAATTACTGACAGCCCTTCTCAGCGACAGCCTAGTGAGACAAATTTACTTGTCTTGTAGACCTTGATCGAACCCTACCCACAATTGATGTACTTACGACTTCGCACGCTTGCTAGTGAAACGTGAACAACCCCAGCGGGTTTTTCTGACTTGGCATTTCGACTTGGTGTTCCGTTTTAAAGCAAACAGTGTTTTAATTAATCAACCGAGATCTTCGATTATTGCGAAATAACTGCTCGTCTGCCAACAAAGTGCCGCGGCATCCATACGGGGGATAATTGTCAGCAAGGTAATTAGCACATAAATCGAAAATCGCTTGTTCCAAAATAACATCGCTGCAGGTTCGGCGGCAAACACGTTCGTGAATCAAACTCGGCGCTGTATGAAATACAGATATATGCAAAGCACGTATATAAATTTAAGAGGGGTAATCAAATTCGCATCGAACCAGCTGAATATTTACTGCAATTGCCGGGTGGAAAACGGAAGGACGTGATGTGAAACGAGCCTGAATTATGACATTGCTTTTCCGGTTCATTTAGCGGTTTCAGTAAGATATTGGTTCTCCAGATGCAGCAACGGTGGAGCTTGCTCGTGATGCATTCGAATGTAGAAAACAAGATGTCGGAATGTGATTTAGATGTCACAACTGCGGGAATAATCCGGATATACCAAAACGGGAAATGCGAAGAATACAACGGAAATGCTTTTAATATTGCTGGAATCGATTGTACTATCTGCGCTCCACCCGGGACGACCTAACCTTTAATATAAGAAACGCCACAGGATTTTTTATGGAGGTTTCGCCTTTTCATTTCGTAACAAACATATACATGAAAAATGCATCGTTTGACCCTGTCCCTATTTTATTAAAATGCATGGAATTAAACTAAACATTAAGGGGATTTTCCAACTAAATTTCACTGTCAATGTAATAGTTAACTGAGATCTGTTCAACCGAGATTATTGCAAGATTAATAACTCGAAGTTTCAATTGTGCTTAAATATTCAACTAGCATCCCTTGTTTGAAAGGACTATTACATCCACTCCTCATGAATTTTTAGTAAAACAGTTTCAGTTTCACTAACTACTGCAATTACCTGATTAGGTACCTAGTTCTCTATATATTTGTATGCTATATTATTTTAAATAAAATCATTAGGTTGAACTTTTCGCAAAGATGAGATTAACTTTCAAGTTAATCGAAAATTTGAAAAAAGAAAAATGTAAAACCACACCATACAATTGATCAAAATTCTAAAAGAGAGAAATCTCAGCGTAGTAATCTTTTACCTTAGATAACTCTATGCAAAATTGATTCACAACGGATGTCTGAATGTAATTTGATCTGTTTACATAAGGCTTGCCCGATAAGTATCCAACTTATAATACTCCCCAACTGATTCTGCCATAGCAATGGAATTTGGGGATCTATTAGAGAAGACCCAAGCGAGTTGCCCTAGACCTATTAGGTCACTTGTCATATTCAATGGCGTGAGAAACTAATTCTTCACAATTACCCAGTATTTTGGAGCATCGAATTTACATCTTATGTCAAAGAAAAACACTTGGATATTCGTATTATTATTGTTAGAGGTTGTACACTCCCTAGGGAGTAGTAACCGCTCCTGTTGGGAGCTTACAAATTCGTTTATTGTGGTGAATTACCCCACTTTTCTCATCCTTCTTTTCTATAGTTTGTGATGGGATTTCGCTCTTTGTACTATTTCTCTCCATATTTTCTATCTCTTGTTATTAATCTCAAACTTTTTATTTTCATCTTCTGCATGTCTTTCACGTGATCTTCCCACATTACTATCAGTCTTCCTCTTTCTCGGTTTTCATGTAGTTTCCAATCCATAAATCCCTTTATGGTTGCTTGCATCTATTTTATATGGATGTGCCCAAACCATCTCATTCTCTGTGCTTTTATGGTTCTTACAATGCTTTCTGCTTTTGATAGGCTCTGTATTCCGTTATGGATATTCGTATGAAAAGGATAAATTATGAGTCTATAGCCATGGCCTTGAAAGATCAGTTTTCTCAGCAGAAAACTTCAGAAGAAACGCCAAAGAAAACGCGCCAAATTCTGTTATCTATATCAAACGTATTTACAATAGTAAATAAACGGAAAATGTTGTTCTGGGGTCTAAATTTGCTGTAACCCAACCTGCGGCTTTTGAAGGTTCTCGAATCAGCCGTCCATTTAAGCGCTGGTTTCCCTTCATTAATGGCCGCTGGTTGTTACCTTAAAGTGTTTAAATGTGAGTGTTCAAAGGGCGTATAGATCGAGATAATGACGTTTGCATTAGTATCAGCTGGAAGACAGGAGTTTTTGCGGCGTATTCCACTTGCCTGTAAAATAATTTCATGTCGGCGGAACTCCATTTTTGAATCCAAATCGACCGAACAGCTCGATTCTGGAGCGCGTGTGGGATCCTTTGATCAGGTAAGCTTCCCCGCCTCCACGGATCGAATTCTTGGCGAATTTTTCTGTTTGCCGGGTGAATTTATACTTGTGTTTCTGGGCGTCGGGCTCTGCGCCCGTGGCCGCGGTTTTGTAAGGCAGACACTTGGGGCTGGATTAATGCTTCAGGCACCTGTTTCTAACGATGTGCGACTTGGATTGGCACTCTGGCGTGGCTATCGACTTACATCGATACGAATTCAAAAAACAGGCTAGAAAATATTTAATTATAAGACCACTATCGAGCCTGTCAACACGATATTCCGCGCGCTCTGCGACTTGAACGTGAAGATATCAATGAAAAAATTGCCAACCCTGTCTATACGATCTTTCATGCGGTCTATGACTTAGAGGTCGATGTGTTAAATATTTCACTTTCGAATCTGCGTGAAAGTATGAAGGGAATCTCTGAACTGGAGTTTTCTGTGGGCAGAACGACCAACCCAAGCGCGAAGAGCAGGTTCAGGTCAGGTCAGGGTTCTCAGGCAGTTCAACTTCTCAGAAAGAAGCTAGGATTACAACTTACTGACGTGAGCTTGTTCCGTAGAATGATACAACGTGATCGCCCTGGTGCTAGTAACGCTGGACGTTGGACTTCCCGAGTTCTCGACGAGCGGATCCTCGTTAGCAGGATTAAGCAAAGCTGGTGGCGACTGGTGGAATAGCCCCGGTGAAACTGTCTTCTTTGTTCTGACTAAAGCGCCGTGGCGCCTGATCGGCAGAACGAGTGGACTTCGCTCAGTTAGGGAAACTAAGTAGGGCAGGTGGATTTTGTGGCGAAGGTAGCGCCGTACAAATTGTAACATGTGCTTAACACATTTCTAATGCAATCTGCAGGGAAGCGAAGCATGTGGACATCATTTTAAACAACTTCAAGCTCTGAGTTGATTAAAAGTACTGCAGTATAAACGACTATTAATATATTGACACAGTTTTTTATGTTTTATGATATGTTAATATGCTCCTTTTACTCATAATTGTAAGACTGCTATGCTATTTCTTTATGTAATGTTCAACTACTGTTACTTTACTTTAATAGCTATAAGACATATTCAGTTGGGCGCCTTTTTTTATTTATGTAATAATTAATCTGATATCTTTACTTTGAATTATTCAGTTTAGATTTATTTTTAATAACTCATTTGAGACTCTTTCAGGAGTAGGATCAATATCTAGTTGTTTGTTTTTCAAAGTTAATTCTGATAATGACTTTAGTTTATTTTATGACACCAACTGTCACCTTATACGTCAAAACGTTTAAGTAATATTCTCAATTAAAATGACAAATATTATTTCTATTCATGTGTGCCTGACTCAATACCTTAATGCAAGTAATTGATTATACTAATTTCACTCTTTATAATTGTCGTTTCTTTTATGTAGCTTCAATTTGATACTATTAACCCACCTGGTAAACTTCTACTTATGCCACTTCAATGTCCCTTCAAAAATGAAACAGCACCTTGCTTCCACTGTCAGGATCCTACAACTATCCCTGCGATGACGTAATGCCCCACCACAAGGCAAACGACAACCCGTCAAATCCCTGGCAGCTATTGTAGTTCGTAATGCATAATTGTTTATAATGTCACTTCTAATCACTTGTAATAACGTAATATAACTCTATCCAAATCCACTTCTATTCTAATTACTTTTACTTGCTTGTATCTAATTCATTCGCCTTCCAATAATAATTATAACTTCATCTTCATTTCACCAATATATTTCTTGTATTAATTAACACCTCGTAAATTTTTTTGTATCCCCTTTACTTTTTCCAAATTATTTTACGTAATAGGGTTTAAATTTCTATTTTTTTATTCGCACCACAAATAATTACATCTTGTTCTTCATAAATATGTTATTATTTAATCTGTTTTTAACAAAATTTTTAATATCCTATGATACCATTATTCCTGCCATCTACAATATTATCTTATTTGAAATCTACCTACTTTCATATTACTTTTAATAGAAATAATAGTCTGTCAGACGTACCATATGCTTGTAATAATATAATTATTTTAAACCACTGTAGAATGCTCAAATGCCTTTTATATCATTTTAACTCACAGCATAATTCATATTCAATTAATGACTTTGATTTTAGACAGCCCTTTATGTATCATAACAATATATTATTAGATCTCGTTAATATTTATCTCCAATTCTTGTTAATCGCAACTGTGAACAGCGCAACGGCAATTCGTTATACTAAACTTTCTTTTTTATGACTAGCAGGAGTAAAGCTTCAAACTTTCCAGAGATTCTGATATAACGCCACTTATTTCTGCCTACGCCTTTAAAATTTCTTCCAGTAAAATATTAAATTAACACGACTACTACCGAAAAATGGTTATGGTACAAAAATGGAAAACAAATTACTGAACAGGATAATTTAAATTGGATATTCGTGCGAACTACCAGGTGTCAAGTGCAATAACTTACCGTAGTTTCAGTATTTGCAGGCATTAGACATGTTTTTTATTTGCTATATCTAGCACTGATCAATTTATATACTACATTTAGTTTTTACAGTGCTTTCCAAGGCAACTCCATTAAGTCTATGAATTCCACTATAATGCCCCTATTTTCAAAACAAAGCTTTCTGTGGTTGTCAAAAACCGTTAGATCAAAAATTTCTCAGCGAGGTTATTTTGTAAGCCACTGAATTGAACCTGATGGTTCCCTTCTTTCGGCGGCGAAATCCTCGGCTCTCACACCACACGATTTTATTCTTTAGGGACGCAAACTTAGTTTATGTTCGTGCTCCAGAAGGAAGAATGAAAAAGATGAACGAAAATGGAAACGCATCTAGCTGATCGAATACCCACCAGCATCGTACAAGAAATCTGTTATCGACCCCTCTCGAGTCGGATAAGCAAAAGTTTAAGTGTTTTTCGCCGCGACTCCGGCCGATTTCAATAATCGACGATAATTTGTTCACATGACGCTGCAGGTTATTTGAAGGGCTTGGCAAGTGACAGTAACAAAAAGGCTTTTATAAATGCCGATGAGTTTCCTACGGCTTTTCGAACTACGGAAACTTATCGCCGAAGAAAATTGAGTTTGCTACTTTAAGTTCTGTATTAGCGTAAAACGAATTTAACGCAAATTGCATTTCCTAAACAAAATGTAAATTTCAAATGAATTTGCAGTATAAATGTTTTGGTTTTACGTATTGGTACTTCCAAGTCGTTAACCGTAAAAAATTTCAAATTAATTACAATTAAATTAAACGAAGTATTGGTCAAAAAGTTTACACAAGAAATGGAACTCGATCTATATGGAGCTCATAAAATGGTATGAGACATGCTGAAACGCCGGAGATAAGATAAGTATGAAAGAGTTTTTCGAGACAAAGAGCAGAGAAAAATGTGTGGGTGGAACATTATAAAAAGCTGCATGTAGAAGAAAATACATTGACAGAACATCAAGAAACACCAGCCGATGTACCTAATACCATATTAACAATCAACCGCGTACCTGAATCAATAAACAAACCAAAAAATGAAAATTTCCGGGACCTTTTTAAATACAGGAACTACAAAAAAAATTAGCTAGTTCTAAATAAAGCTGAAATGCCAAACACGCCATCAATAATACTGTCGAACTAAGTAAAGAACAAGAGAAGTACAAAGACATAATTTCTACTGTACATGAATTAGCAGAAAAATCTAATTAATATAGTGTTTCATCGATCAGAATCCTTTATCTAATAGACTTGTCTGTCCGAGACACTGTTTCAGCAGCCAAACCGTAAGAGATAGAGAAAAAAGTTTCAGTCACGTGACACTTCCGGTTTTCGAGAAATCACGTGATTTCCGTCTGTCCGGGACGCTGGTCCGTCCGGGACGCTGTTTCAGCAGCTAAATCGTAAGAGATAGGGAAAAAAGTTATGAAAGTTATATGTTTGGAATGGTCATGTCAGGTCAGGAACCGAATTTCAGTCACGTTACACTTCCGGTTTTCGAGAAATCACGTGATTTCTCGAAAACCGGAAGTGTCAGTACGCTGTTTTAGCAGCCAAACGGAGCTGCGACCCTCTGCGCCTTAAAACCTCGATCAGTTAGGCAACCACTTTGACAGCTTCCAGAATGTTCCGATGCGGCGTACCACTTTGACACCTTCCAGGTCTGGGTACAGTTTTTATTTAATACGCGTTCTATTTGAAAAACGGTCTTTTTTGTTTTTTTAAATGAGACATTTGTCTCACTGGGTTTCTAGTCAATAATAAATTAACAGAAACCATCAAAATATCAATGGAAATTAAACAGGGAGAATCTCTGGGCCCATTAACTTGACAACCTAGTGATTGAGAAAGCTATTGAGAAAGTAAAAGTAATCAGTTCTCCATACAGATTACGAAACCAATAGCTAAAGGTAAGCAATATGTTACATCGATAATGCTGTTATAACGACAGAGAACTTCTAATGACTTCTAAAGTGAAATACCTTGGTGTGGACATCTCGAGTGAAAAGAATCTAACTGTAAAAGTCGTAACAATAGTGAAAGTATCGGAATGTCTAAAAACCCGATATGGAAAAACAGGGATATGAATATTAAACCAAAAAAAAAAAAAAATAATACATAAAACCTGCGAGCGCTCCTTAATAACGTACGCCGCTCAGAAACACAAGCATGCTCACAAAAAAGGTACCTTCGTATCACAGAAATAAAAATCTGGGCTCACTTGTTATGACAGAATTAGGGTTTCCGTACTGTGCAAATTAGTTGGAACAAACAGGAAATTTAGACACAACAACCTAATATTATTTTAAAATTTTAATAATAAGTGTGACTTCCATTCGCTTTAATGACTTCGTTCACGCTCTTAAACATTGAAGCAATGAGTGTCCGTCCATCTCCTTCACTTTTGGGTCCCCATACCAGACTTTGATGATACCCTCGAAAGTCATAGTTTTGGGGGATCAGTCACTCCTGCGGATCCAAGCCTTGACAATGGCCCATAATTTTTCAAGGGGGCCCAAGTCTGGTGAATTATCACGGTAGTCCTACACTGTCAACTTTTCTTTGGTGAGCTTAGAGTTGTGGCCGGGAACTAGGTTCTGCTGGAACAGCCCGTCACAGCCTATACATTGTCGCGAATTCGTCTAAAGTTGGGGTGACTGACGATCCTTTTATTCAAAATACACTTGTAGACGAAGACTAAAGCGACATTAATAAAAACACTTAAGTACAAATTATTTCATTTACTTACTGCCTTTTACAGAACAATTGAAGTCTTATAAGGGGACTTATTAACTACTAAATTCTCAGTTCTGTTTAACGAAGAAATCTCGGTAGGCGTTCTCAAAATTTCTAATAAGCCTATTCGAGCAGCTCTTAATTTCGGACTGCTAAGTCACGTATATGAACATGACAATGCATAATCGCTCCATAATGAATGACATCTAGATATTCTTGAAAATTATAGGTTTCACACACCAGAATTTGTTAAGCGGTCGACACCTCTCAAATGATCTCCAATAAAGTTTACAACTCTACTAAATGAATTTCCTGCCTACACGTATTTTTAGTCTAATTTTTATGGCCAAGTGGCAATTGTTGCGCTTCTGATCACGTTCGAATAGTCTAGCTTGGCGAAATTTTTCGACCTACGAGGTAAACCCTACATAAATTTACATTGCGCTTCCGTGAGATTCAAATACGTCCATCTTCCCAGAGAAAGACACGTTTGAAATACCGGCTTTCAGCCGCCTGTTGTAAACTTTAATATGACAAATTTGCCTATGAGATTCAACCTTAAAGATATTTACGTTTGAAATTGCTTATAGCTATTCGCTGTACAGCGTCGAAAATTAATTTTAAAAACATTTGACAACAAAAAGCATGCTACAGCATGCTAGGCAAGTGTTGTTTTCAACGGCTCCCGCGATCAAGTTTATTTTTTATCTCTCAGTATATTATTACAAGGAAGATTAAAACTTACAGTTCTGTAAACCTTCATTATAGTTGTTTTAGCTTATTGCTTCACTTGCACGTACATAAATAAAATAGGAAGTAAATTAACAAAACTAAGTCATTATTTCCAAATCATAAAGTACAAACTGGAAGAAACAACCATAAAACCGCTAATGCGACTGCCGATGAAATGAAAGGGTTTCTACGTGGCATATCCTTTTATGCAGTGCTTCCCACTTTCTGTGGCTTGGCAATTTGGTAATAATTTAATTTCTTCGTTACCAAGGCTTCCCAGGCAATGAGTAGTCGCGGATATCGACATTCTTAGAGAGATTGCGCTGCTATGCAAGTCCCTCGAGTCCAGGAGGTCGACAGTCTTTGAGGTGTTACCAATTGTGAGGGCTGTTTGCAAAGCGTGCTACACATTAATTCATAATTTTAAGACGTTTGACAATTATAGTGGTTAAATAAGTTTTTTTATTACATTGGGTAGTTATTTATAGGTAACACAGCATATCAAGTTAAAATTAATTACTAAATAACAGCACTTGCATCTTTTTATCTCAACCCTTATATCTCCCACCTACACTTTAATTTGGCGCTGTTGTAAAATGTAAAATCACTTGCATGTAAAACAGAACAGGAAAGAACGTAACAGAAATGTGAACGTGCAAACTGCTTGAAGGTGTGATAGAATACCTGGTCTAGCGGTTGCTTCTTATAATAGCAAAGCATTATATTTACTGGCAAATATTATTTAAAGTACTAATTAATTGAGTCAATGATCTCCGTACTAATAAATTTCTATATTTTGGTATATTTACAGAATCTAATAAACGATGTTGGAACTTTATTATCATCCACTCGTTGTAAATTTAATTAACTTTACATGAAAAGAAGCAAAATCTATTGTAAAAAACGGCTGAAAACTGCGCATTGTTATAAATATTGCAAAACTCTGCAATAAATTGATTAAAGTTGAATTCATTTCAAAAATTAAAATAGTATTCATATTATCATTAGTAATATCTCTAGTGCATGCCAAATTGTCGATAATTTTGTCGAGTGCACGAGACAAACTTAGAATCAATTTGGTATGCAAGAGGGATATTTTGCAGACTATTTCCCGAACAAAAGTAAACAGGGCCTCTTTACCAGCTAATTTGGCTAATTTGGCAGTGATTTCGCTAGATAGTAGGTAGGGCCGGCCAGTGCAAATCTCGTTAATCCAATCATGCGCGGCACTAATTAGATGACGAGGCAATTGGTACTAGTGCAAATTATCGATAATTTGCAAATTATCGCATAATTGAGATCTGATTGGATGAATCTCAGAAATTTAAACGATTTGATTGGTTTAGAGTATGTGAGTATCACCCATGATTACCTCTTACAGCGTCGCAACCAGCCTATTTGTGACATTTGCAACAGTACTTTGAGTGTTCCACACATCCTTTTGCAGTGCAAGAAATTTTCAACTCAAAGGAATAAGGTCCAGCTAAGTAACGAACTAAATGTACTAGGAACTGACATCAGTGAAATACGTAAGCTTATGTACTTTCTAAAGTTAACCAACCTGTTTCAACAGATATAAAAGTATTGTTATACACTGTACATAAATTTAAAGTGCCAAAGTCCTTAGTAGAAGAGGCACTATAATACACTAAATTAAAAAAAAAATCCCTACCTTCCGTACGATTACTTTTCCCAATTCATGACTGACAATTTGAAAATAAATTGCCATTCTACGTGCTAAATTAAAAGGCGTCTGCGAGTTAACTCTACAAGGCTGGAAATTAAACATTTTTTAGGAGTGCACAGCAAAACGATTAGACAGTCGAAAATGAGCGTAATCCAACATTATAATAGAGTTGTGTTTTAGCTACGACGTGGAAGATTAATGCGCCTTTTCTTACGGATAAAGGAAGATCCTGAAAACATTGGTTTTTGCCGAGCCCACGACGGATTGAACGAAAAACTTCGCAGGGGAGTATCTAACTTGCAATCAATGCACAGCAACAGCACGTTCAATGCAAGCCGTTTCCCACAGGGAATTGTTTTCGAAATGCTGATAATCGGAAGCAAACTATTCGCACAGTAAGGTTTTTTGTGCTAAGTAACAAGAACTTGTATAGCAGCTGCTAGGCAAGGAATGTGTTGAAGTTTGATACTAGTAACGACGGACACTGAAAGCTTGCTCGAACTTTGAATGTGTTTCTCAGTTTCATCTTTAATGCAACCCAAGAGCCTCTACCTTCGGGTCGAATATTTTGAATCCCCAGAGATTCGACCCGAAAGTTAATTTTTAAATTCATTCAGACGAGTAAATCTAAAGGCTATTTCCAGCTTTGGACAAATGTTAGGTGAATTATAAAACATTAGTAGAAAATAAACAATATTTTAAGTTCACGTAGTTTACCTTGTATGCTAGTAAAGAACTGAAACTTGGGTTATATCACAGAAGAGAAATTATAATCTCTCTTCTGTGGCTATAGTAAAACAACGATTCTAATATTCTAGAGTAGAGTAATTGTGCAATAAACTTTAAGGATAATTGAAAATAATTGAAAATTGTCAAGTTTTGATAGTTGACTGAATCTATTTATAATTACTCCATATACAGATGGGGCATTAATTATATGCAGCAATGAGATAGCATGAACAAGAAAACATAATGCTTGAGTAAGAAAGAGAAAACCATGTACAAAAAAAAATTTAGTAAGCATATTTAGTTAACATATCTCGTAATTGAAACGAGCGTCGAGACTGCTCAAATCTTTGTTTCTATGTTACCTCTTTCTTACTCAATCAAGTCATTCTGTTCTTTGTTCATTCTATCTCATTGTTATATATAATTATAATCCAGCGGTATAATAGATTTTTCTCTATTTATGTTCACAATAAATAATCTTACTTCATGATTAAAGCTGCTATTAATTTCTATGATAACTTAACTCTTTGTCTTCCGCATTGGGAATTATATCAAATCATCTCGACCTTTGCTTACATTTAAACATAAACTAAGAACTCGTTTAATAATAGCCACTTAACTCATAGTAATTAAAGATAAGCACACATGCAAAGGGCGTCTCATATAACATCAATTGCGATTCGAGACATTTTCATGGTTTACCGGAAAAATGTGGAGTTAACGTTTGACAAAACGAAGCTAAAATACACTTAAAAATCCAATTTTTTAGCCACACAAAGAGCCAGCAAACGATTAGGGCCACATGTTAGTTTTAGCGAGCACAGAATAGAACATTTTTGGACAAGTTTGTGTGGTGTTCACAGTGCATCGTGGTGCTACCATGATAAAACTAAAATAAAATGCATACGGTTAAAGTTTGTGTAAAATGCGGAGCACTGTAAAAGCAGATGAGATCATTTCCGTGCACTGGAAGCTGCTATCGGATATGGCATGAGTTCAGATGGAAGCCGAGGTCGTTGACAACATAAAATTGGGGGGCCACGGTTGCAGATTTCAAGTGCCGTAGCTGAAGAGTTTGTGTCCATAATTAAAAACCCTCAAGCACAGAAAATGGAATATTGTACATATGAAGGCTAAAACTTTACGTACCAGTGAACTTAGAGCTGTTACAAGCCGAATATTGCACCAAATATGTCCCATGAAGGGATCCGTGCAAGTTATAAAGCAGACATGTGTTTGGAGGAGGTGTCAGTGAACATATTCATCCACTGGCAGAGCTGTTGGACTACCTGATTTCAGGCGGGAGTTCAAGACGCACAGTTCACGTTAAGCTGTGTGCTGACTTCCGTTAATAACATTATCCCCTGGAAGAAAACATTCACACACGAGAACAAGGGCTGTGGAATAAATTTTCCGGCAGTACATGTGGATTTGGTGTAAGTATTAGCCCTATGCATGCTAAAATCGCTTCCCCCTAGTAGGGATTCGCATGTGTGCTTCCAAATGCGCTGAAGACGATAGTATAATGTTTTGTTTAGATCTAAGGCTGTTATGTAATTAATTGATCCATCCTTTCAAATTAGCAATAAGCAATTGCTCATCTTATTTTGCCCATTACTTAGTAATTGTTAATAAACTGTCGTCAATTTCGACCAATTAGTTGCTTTAGTATCTTTTGTTTTATCGAGTTGCTATTTTATTTTGATGGGGAAATCTCGCACGTCCGAGTCCATTTCTTTTTAGGTTAACTTGATTGTTTTATAACGCAATGTTGTAATTTGTGTTTTGAATCGGTTACTTACGTGCAAATAAATCGATATCACTTATGTACGGTATTTTTATCCAAGTTTGGTGCAGGTGTTTTCTGCTTTGGAGCAATTTACAGTTTCTTCCAAGAAATTGGTCTTCGAACGGGGTTCGAGGGGCGGCCATCTTGAAGATATCTCACGCAGCGCCGCGCGGTTGCAGAGTTCCGAACGGATCCACCAGTGACGTAGAACGAAAAAGGTTAAAACAATGTATTCTGTGCTACGTGTTCAATTAGTTTCGCAAAATTTCATTGTAATGTTGAGCTCTACAATAATAATAATAACTAAGCTAGCAAAAATGGAAGTAAATATAACAAAGGTTCCTCATTTCGATACTCAGCTAAGTTTATTAATGCTTTACTTCCATGAACACACCAACCAAATTGATCGTATGTATTATATTTTATAAACCCCGAGTTGCTATTTCAGCGTAAAATAAGAGTCTCTTAAACATTTTTTGCTTGTGACAAACACGCTACGTGTGCCCATAATAATTACATTTTTCTTGTAACGATACATTCAAAGTGTAAAGGAAATTTGTTACTAGCAAATCAAATAATTAATTTCAGTGATTAATTAGCGAATTCCATGGCATAAATATATGTCGCGCAAAACACGGGGTAATTAGCGAATATCTCACGGCACTATACATATATCTCTTTTTCGATCACTATGTAATACATCCACATATTTGTAGATGTATGTCAAAGCTTCGTTTCAAATATCATTCTTTTCTATTTTCTAAAGTATTTCACTAGTGCTCACATCTTACACAAAGACGTCGCAGTTCCATAGTTGAAATCGTGCCGATATTCTGTTGTGTGTTCGCTCACTTCTGTTTTCTACCTTGGATTTTGTATTACGTCAATCTGCACATCATTACCGCTCACTTCTGTTTTCTACCTTGGATTTTGTAGTACGTCAATCTGCACATCATTACTAAGATTCAAACATCGTAAAATAGATAACCCTTCCAGCGCAATTATTGATCTTTCAGGAAAACGGTTAAATCCACAATTTACTTCTTTCTGTGTAGTCTTGCGCTTTCTCAATATTTTTCTAGTTACTCCTCTCTTGTACGACGAATTGCAATTTTTGATAATTCTTATTCTTAAGAACCTCCTTGTTAACCTGAAGAGTAAGTTTTACCAGGATAATATGAAAAACCAGTATGGGCTCGAATTTTATTACATGATTGGGTTACAAAGGATGCAGTAACCAAAATCAGTAATCTAAATCGTCTTTCGTCAGTTGTATGTAAAGGGTGTTTTTTTTTAGAGGGATACAACTTTAAATTGAAATAAAACACAGAAACATGTTTTTAATATCCATGAAATTGGCTTTATCTGAAAGATAATTTTATGGCATTTATGTTTGAATATGATTTCGGACATGTGACGGCCGCGGCTGGCGTGTACATGACGTAATCTGAAGGTCCAATTTTCACACACTCTTCGCAGTAAATCAGGCTGTATTTCGGCAACAACGCGTCGAATGTTGGCTTCCAAGTGCTCAATTGTTTCCGGTTTATCGACGTGAACATGCGACTTTACATATCCTCAAAGAAAATAATCTAATGGCGTCAAATCGCACAAACGAGGTGGCCAGTTAACAGATCCACGAAATGGATTTTTAACTGGCCACCTCTTTCGTGCGATTTGACGCCATTAGATTATTTTCTTTGAGGATATGTAAAGTCGCATGTCTACGTCGATAAACCGGAAACAATTGAGCACTTGGAAGCCAACATTCGACGCGTTATTGCCGAAATACAGCCTGATTTCCTGCGAAGAGTGTGTGAAAATTGGACCTACAGATTACGTCATGTACACGCCAGCCGCGGCCGTCACATGTCAGAAATCATATTCAGTTTCAAAAGTACGTCTTGTCAAGAATCTTTTTCTGTTGATACCTGTTTGTTTCTACTTGCATATAATTGAGTTCAGCAACCAGTCAGGTCATTGACCCCTCTAATGGGTAGTTCACAAATCTTTAGACCACTTTAAATTACGTTATTTACTGTTGCAGACTAGACTCCATTCAAATTCTACAATCCGGTTGTGCCAACTATGAAGTCTGAATGCCTTAATCTTCTCAAAAAGAGAGATCGATGCCTCTGTACAGGATATGTAGACAAGCATTACTCCAATTTTTATCCAAGTGCTGCGTGAAATATTACTTTTACAAATAAAGGCTACATCTTACATAGCATTATATGTATAGAATTTCAGTATTATTATGATGTAAAACATGAGATTCAAGATAACGAAAGAATAGATGAATGTCTAGTTATTATTACTCTTCATTTTAAATGTATATCGATTAGTTTAATATGTGTCTTTTTACTTAATGTTTTGGTTTAACTCCTAGTTCTTGCATAACTTACCTTAAGTTATACAAGAGAGACATTTGAGCCCCTTTATCGAAGTTACCCTTTGTCGTTAAACCAACGATAGTTTGGATAGGTCACTCCTGTAATTGAACTCACTTTCCGTGTCGACAAGCAGCTGACATACTTTCCATGCATCTGCACGATACGATCAACATCTGATCTATTTTATAACGAAACCTATCAGTGTTTACACGTTTCTGGCACTATTTTGAAAAAAGCTAAGAGAATTAGCAAATGTTCGTGCACGATAATTTACAAGGCATCCATAAATGAGAAAATTTATTATCCACGCCCTAACGTTATTGCACATAAGCACCGTTTGCTCCACGAAGTCATCTCGAGGGATACGAATGCCCTGTTGGATAATTTCTTGTCCTTAATTTCCAGAGGATCGAGTAGTTCGCAACGCAGAAAAAACATCTCCCAAGAACCACGTCTCGAGGCGCTATTTTTCACGAACGACAATTAACCTTTTCTGAAAATAGCAATAAGTCGATGTCATATTTTCGAAACATTTCATATAGGCGATTCCCCGCTCATAAATCTACTAGAAAGCAATTACTACGGAGTTTCCATCAAAATTGATTTAGCGCTCGTTTGCTCGGCAAACATAACCTACATTCTTGGCCAGAACCAATATTTGAAACAGAAGCGCAGCATGCGCTTCTGTTTATAAGAGAAGGTTTCACTTTAAGCGGTAACAGCCGCGACATTGCAACGTCAGCCCAAGGGGATGAATAATCGCTCTACATTTAAATTTCATAACCAGAGTCGTTCAAGAATTTATAACATCACGTATCCTATTTTGTTTTGCGCTTTACTGGATTCAAAATCGAAACCATTTTCATCGAAATTCGCTGGAATATAACCGAAATTTCTGGCTTAGTTTGTTTCATACTGACGACAGGCAGTTATTGCTACGAATATTAAGTGGTATGACAATATGAGGCTTTTTAAATCAATTTATTGATCACAATACAATAACAGAAAATATTAATAGCATGGTAAAGAATTATGATCAATGCACAGTTGCGTGATCAAAATCTACTGACGTTTGGAAACTAATAAGAACATCAAGACCCCATAAAGTACAAACGGCAAACGTTCTCACAATTCCTTTGAAACAATGGAGAGAGTACTATGAATAAGAAATGATAAAAATAGATTTCAGGCATTCCGGCTACACTACCTACAACTACGGGCGGACTGCTATAGAAGCCTTTCGTCCCTCTTCAGCCAAGAACAGGAAGATTGCTCGGGCTCGGTCTCAGAGAAGCCAACCGCCAATTCAGTAACATTACCTACAAACCCAAATCAGACAAGCGGCCTCGGGAATCCAACCCGTGGTTTCTTGTATTCAAAATTTAAATTCCAAGCGTTATTATATAAATATTTATAATAGGGTTATTGCGCGAATAGCATGCGAGGTAGCACTGTAAGCACAAAACGATTTGACCAATTATGGCAGCTTGGTACCGATTCAGGCGAAGTATAAAGCCGTAAACAGGTGTCATCTGGTATTCAAAAGCCAATAAATAAAATGGACTGCAAATTCCGTTGGCCGACGAAGCCTCATCGATCGCCGCAGTCACCAAATAAATGCGCGCGTCGGTGAAATTTAACCGTTTACTATTTCACAAATACAGCAATGCAGAACAAGTTTAAAAAGAAAAATAAGATAAGGTTGTTTACTAGTTACTAAGAATTAAGACATAACTGTCAGTAGCTTCTCTCTTTTCCATGGAATAACAAACTTGAACAATTCAGAAACAACAGTCGCCATTCAATTGTTATCAAGGATCGCCGTACTAGTGTCCTAGGTCCCGGATTGAAAATGATCATCTGGTAGATACAAACAGGGAGAATTTTTTATCATAATACCTGGAAAATTTGAAATGTAAATTTACTGGAAGTTATCGTTATTAGAACATATATTGTACTTCGATCCGCTAAAACAGAACCGTCAATAACCATTAGTAGCTTCCATCGGGACGGAGGAGCGGTTAACTGGTGCACGAAGTAAATGAAAACATATCGCTGACCAGCTGCATTCACTACCACAAGTGTCGAAAGGTTAGAAGGGCTGCAGATATCGCGGGCGGCTCCAGCAGCATTCGAAGATCGTCAAACATAACGTGAAAAACCCCAAGTATTACTTTTTACGCAGATTCGAGCACTAATTACTATATCTTTCTTAGATACAAGCACTAATTCAGGTAAATTAACCTTCACTGTAATTATAGTCGTCGTAATATCACACAGGTGGCATTTTACCATTTGTAAACAAACAACTGAATTAAAGAATGTTTGTGGGCAAAGTAGCGTAGATTCACTTAGCGTGAGTAAATTGCCTCTCTCCCGCATTTTCTGGAGCAGCCCTATTTATAGCTTTTTGTGGTTACTCATAGGAACGTTTTTCGATTGTTGGTAACAAGTTATCTGATTCGCTAATTCAAACAAGCGTCTCGTTAATCTGTTTCTTCTCGTCCTGCAGCATGGGCCCCTTTTCCATTCGATCTGTTGACGGAATGTTACTTGGAAGGTCATTGTGCAATTGCAGTTAATTCGGCTTGGGAATGTAAATAATGTAAAGTTTAACGATTTGCCATATTTGAGAGATAAGTTCTATACTTGAGCAATTTTAAATGTTCTTTATTCCATTACCTGTGTTTGTAGTATCTCATATGGGCCACCTTGAAGATCTGCCCTGCTACAAGCATCGTTCTGTGTCCTGAAACCAGCCAGCGAAGCCCTACTGAAGAAACATGGATTTTGAAATGAAAGTAACTTTCTAGACATCCCTTTTTTCATGAAATCCAGCTACGAAAGCCTGTCGGACCAGGACCTTGCACTAATCGATCATGCTAACTGTATCCCACACGTAAATTTTTGTGTCTGGTTTACTGTGTATTATAGTAGACACATACATGTTATTGTTTGAATTCTTATTGCCATATTGTAAAATGTCCGATGCTTGTTCCTTGTGCTTTTGACTCATTAAGCATGCAGCTAATTATGTATGTATTTTCCAAATACAAATACTTATTTTTAAGTAAAAACCCCGTAGTCCCTCACCGTCATATAAATTCAGTGAACGTAGCTCGAAATTGTCTGCGCTTTTGACTTATTCTGACACAAATAGATAGTCCGAGGAAAGATCCTTCTTTCAGTGTTTATATATCACATTTGATATTGATATAAATGCAATATTTTACTTGTAAAATTATCTTTTATGCCTGCACTGTTTTTGCCAGATAAATTTATTATTGTTTCACCAATGGTGTAATGTCACTGCTCGTGTGAAACTCTATATCATAGCAGTATGCTTATATTTTTTCGATGTCTTGTCCTTGCACCGTTATCATGTCT